>JAZHYW010021980.1:0-34604 GCA_037355805.1 Ixodes ricinus
TCACATAAGAACGTTCCTAGAACGTTCTGAATGGTGTTTTAACGTTCCTTCAACATTCAGAACAGAAGGGAAGGTTCGCTCGACATTGGCCCTGGCTATATGGGTAAAAGACCTCGGACCAGGGTGGCTCTTCACGGGCGAGCCAGTCTTGGTGATGATAATGTTGCAGTATGTGTTTTTTCTACTTTTCTTTGAAGGAACAAATATGCGGTCTGGCAACACGGCCGAACGCTGGCTGTTTCTTGTATTGGTTGGGCCAGGGAATCTCAGTGAATCCCCAGGGAAGCACACATCCTGGCAGTGGCCGGTCTATCTCAGCCGGCCCTGGCCGGGAAAATGCGAGCTCCAGCCAAGGAAACGCGCTTTCTGGCAGTGATCTGTCTATATCGGCCGGCCCTGGCCGGGAAAATGCGAGCTCCAGCCAAGGAAACGCGCTTCCTGGCAGTGGTCTGTCTATATCGGCCGGCCCTGGCCGGGAAAATGCGAGCTCCAGCCAAGGAAACGCACTTCCTGGCAGTGTTCTGTCTATATCGGCCGGCCCTGGCCGGGAAAATGCGAGCTCCAGCCAAGGAAACGCACTTCCTGGCAGTGGTCTGTCTATATCGGCCGGCCCTGGCCGGGAAAATGCGAGCTCCAGCCAAGGAAACACACTTCCTGGCAGTGGTCTGTCTATATCGGCCGGCCCTGGCCGGGAAAATGCGAGCTCCAGCCAAGGACACGCACTTCCTGGCAGTGGTCTGTCTATATCGGCCGGCCCTGGCCGGGAAAATGCGAGCTCCAGCCAAGGAAACACACTTCCTGGCAGTGGTCTGTCTATATCGGCCGGCCCTGGCCGGGAAAATGCGAGCTCCAGCCAAGGAAACGCACTTCCTGGCAGTGGTCTGTCTATATCGGCCGGCCCTGGCCGGGAAAATGCGAGCTCCAGCCAAGGACACGCACTTCCTGGCAGTGGTCTGTCTATATCGGCCGGCCCTGGCCGGGAAAATGCGAGCTCCAGCCAAGGACACGCACTTCCTGGCAGTGGTCTGTCTATATCGGCCGGCCCTGGCCGGGAAAATGCGAGCTCCAGCCAAGGAAACACACTTCCTGGCAGTGGTCTGTCTATATCGGCCGGCCCTGGCCGGGAAAATGCGAGCTCCAGCCAAGGAAACGCACTTCCTGGCAGTGGTCTGTCTATATCGGCCGGCCCTGGCCGGGAAAATGCGAGCTCCAGCCAAGGAAACGCACTTCCTGGCAGTGGTCTGTCTATATCGGCCGGCCCTGGCCGAGGAAAATGCGAGCTCCAGCCAAGGAAGCCCTTCCCTGGCTGTAGCATGGAAACCTTGGGCCAGGAACTACAATGAAGTGCCGGGCTGGCGGACGATCGTATTCCTTGGGCGATGCTGGGCCCGCTTACTACAATCAAGCGCCAATATTGGCCCAAGCTGGCCCAAGAAAGTGTGCTGCCTGGGGCTATTCAACAGTGACACAGCTAGTTACCACGGTGCACGAATTTGCCTCCACTTTGGATAAATCTGGTCAGATAGATGCCGTATTCATAGACTTCAGCAAGGCATTTGACAGAGTGCCACATGGTAAACTGCTTTTTAAATTGGAAAGTATTGGTCTTGACTCAGCCATCGTTAAATGGATCGGATCCTATCTACATGGTCGTAGACAGTATGTCGAGGTTGGTTCTGGTTGCTCAGAGATGCTTGATGTGACTTCCGGTGTACCCCAGGGAAGTGTCCTTGGGCCACTATTGTTTTTGATATACGTCAATGATATTGTTTCTGTTGTGGACCCAGGAGTGAACATTCGTTTATTTGCGGACGATTGTGTATTGTTCAAAGACGTTTTGTGTACTAATGACCAACTCGCACTTAACTCAAGCTTAAACTCTATACAAGACTGGTGCTACCAATGGAAAATGAAATTGAATCTCGAGAAAACTGTCTTTCTTAGAATCACAAACAAAAAAAGTACCTCTCCTTTCAGTACAAAATAAAAGATTATAACGTCTCTGAGGTAGACCATTACAAGTATCTAGGGCTGACAATTGATAGGCATTTGGGCTGGTCAAAACACATCAACAACATTACATCTGCTGCTTTTAGAAAGCTAGGCCTCATTAGACACAAGTTGAAAAATACACCCCCTAACGTAAAATTGTTAGCGTTCAACACGCTTGTGAGACCTAAACTGGAATATGCCAGCGTTGTATGGGATCCCTTTACCAAAAAAGACATAAATAAATTGGAAAGGGTTCAAAGACGGGCAGTCAGATTCATTTACGATAAGTTCAAGCGATCAGATTCTCCCTCCTCTCTAATGCAGATAAACAAAATTGAATTGTTGCAGGAACGAAGGCAAATAGCAAGGCTAAAGTTTCTGTCTCTTCTTGCAAATGATAAGCTATCTATTAATCGCTATGCATATCTAAAACCCATTGCTACGAGACAGACCAGACATCACCAACCTCATTCACTGACTCCGTACTTTGCTCGCACCAATCTTTTCAAATTTTCCTTTTTTCCAAGAACAATCAATGACTGGAATTCTCTGCCCACTGAGTCACTTCCTTCTTCCTACCTCATGACCGCATAGGTTTTTACTAGTAATGTGTATCTTGCTCTTGGAGGCTTCTTGTCCTGTATTTTGCATTTGTTATTTACTGTATATTTTAACCTAGTGGCCTTTTTTTGATATCTTTTGTTGAAGACTGTTTTTTGTCGTGTATTTTATGATCTGTATTCACTCCTGCTTGGACCATTTAGGTCCGCAGTATGTCATAAATAAAAAAAAAAATAAACAACCTTCTAGTGTTCTGGGGGAGGTCGCGCAGAATTTCGTAGGCCTGACGGACCCTCGCTCTGGGAATGGGTGGTGGGGGCTCCACCGGAGGTAGTCGGATAGCGTTGGTGGCTCTGGCAGAAATGATTCCCGTAGAAGCCATACCTCCTGCGGAAGCAGGGGAGCTGGCTCTGGCGATGCTGGATGCAATCTCTTGGCGCGTCTGTGGATGTTCGAGCTCACCGTGCTGACGTTCGAATAGGTCGCGTTCAGAGTTCTGTGACAGGGACTGCTGAGACTGCTGGCCGTGTGGGGCGAGACTGGCCTTGGCATCGACGATTGGAAGCAGGGCAGCTCCCAAGGTTGAGGCAAAGGAGGCAGAAATGGCATTTCCTCTTTGTTGGACGAGGGAGGCTCCGTCGTCGGCCACCAAGTGCGTTGCCGCGTTTGAAGACGAGGCATCCTTCTCCATGGCTTTTTCTCTTGTCATGCTGAGATGCGTGGCAATGCCAGCGGCTGCCACTCGGCTTGAAAAAACGTCTCGCCACGAGAAAGGAAAAAAAAACAAAAAAAAACGTCGGAAACTTTTTGGTCGTTTTCTCGTTCCTTCCCTCGCTCTGAGCCCAAGTATATGTATATATATATCATACAAAACGCCAATGTCAAACTTCTGGCATTTTTTTCGTTCTGCGTTGATTCAAAATTATCACTCGGGACACGTTTGAAACTGAATGAATACGGTCCCCACTTAAAATCGCTATCAGCTGCTTGATGACGCGTTGGAGGGACCACTGGAAGAAAATACATCCGGGTCACAACAACCCCTATATTCGAATGTGCTCAAACGAAACAAACGTCCACGAGGGCAGCCCCAACAACAAGCAGAAGCTCCACATCAGCCGGAGGATGACATCGACGCCCAGATAGAGGCACTATTCAGAGAGCTTGAGCGCCTTCGGAGACACAAAGAGTTGGTAACCGCACGACGACAAAAAACAGGAACAACGTTGCCCACATCGTCCGGCGAAACAAGTGCACAGACTACTGCACCACATCAATCACAAAAGGCCCCTCAAGTAGTCTGGACAGCCATGCTAGAACACCTCACTGAAATGACAAGACTCATTGAGGACTGTTTGCACCATGTCTAACCCCACGGTGCGTCCTTCACAAGACGGAATCATACAGTGGAACTGTAGGGGCCTTACCTCTAAAATTGGAGAAATCAAAACGAAACTACAGTACAACAAGCTACATGCATGGCTTTTCTTCTCCAAGAGCACAATAAACTATGTAATTTATCCCAGTTTATTGGGTACCATCATCCATCTATCCCTAATCAGCGCGTAACCTCAACTGTGTCAGCACCGGGAAAAGCAGCAGTATACGTATCGGCTCGAATATCACAAACATCCATTGATCTTGGAAAATGGTGTAACAGTAACCAAGAAGCTGTCGGTGTGCTCACGTGTCCTGTCAAGACCCCTGTCATTCTTATGTCATTCTACGCTAGACCACGGCGCACTAGAGTCAACCTGGGATGGATATGGCATCTCCGCTCAACGTATCCGCGGGTCCCTATCCTCGTGGGAGGAGACTTCAATGCTCCCCACAGGGAATGGGGATACCAGTACAACACCCGAAGAGGGGATCAAGTTAGGAATACCATGATAGACGCCGCATTCACACTACTCAACCAGCCAGGGGTATCAATTCCTGCATTGCATCAACGACCGCTAGGACCCATGCCCCCGACCTCACGTGGTGGATTGGCCCTGGAGTGCCGCAGTGGCGAGCGGAACCAGACACATGGGGCAGTGACCACATGCCAATAAAGATCGGCCTTCACAGTGCTTGCCTCAAGAAAATCCGGCGTCGGGTGACGGTCACACACTGGGATAAGCTTGGGGAAGTATCGGCCACGATGATCCCTACTGATCCTACGGAGCTCCTTCCAGCTCTGCAACAGCTCCTTCAGGATTCGATCATCACTACGACGGTGGATGAAGACCAACTACAACCAGACCTTACCCTTCTACAGCTATGGGCAAAGCGCCGGCAGGCAGACGTGGCTGCGTCTAGGAACCCAACTACGCCGGGTGGTCGATCTTGTGTCAACCATCTTGCGGCTGAAGCGCGCCGGCACGAAAAAGCTTTCGAGACAACGGTGGTATGAGTGATGTGATAGTCTTGGGACCGGTACTGGAAACAAAGCTCTATGGCGCACGTATCATTCCATGGAGCGAGGGGGAAAACAGCCCGACCCAGCTGCGTGTGTTCGTCTCGCACTGCAAATCACACCGAAAGATTTTGCAACTTATGCCGCTCGAACATTCTTCCCCAAATCTGACCAGACTTCACCCATTCAGTGCCCCGATATTGACGAGTCCGACTCCAACTCCCAGGCAAACATTTCTAGTGCTTTTAACATGGCTGAACTTATTGCGGCGATTGAAAATGTTAAGAAACGCATGACCCCCGGTCACGATGGTGTCCCTACTGAGGTGTTCCAAAACCTTAAAGGTCCGGCTCTTGACACACTACTAGAGGCAATCAACCAAGTATGGAAGACAGGAGACATCCCCTCTGACTGGAAACATTCCATTGTGGTCCCTATCCCGAAGCCAGGAAAGACACCCAAAAATCTCCAAGCGTTACGACCGATTTCGCTTACACCAACGATTTGCAAGCTTGTCGAGAGGATGCTGGCCACACGAGTATCCTGGTGGCTCGAAAGATACGGCAAATATCACCCCGCTCAAATCGGCTTCCGACCGTACTTGGGGACTGAGGAAGGCCTGTCGAGTCTGGCGGACGACATCATACAGGTGTCACCCCACAGTCAGGTTGTACGCACGGTGGTAGCTTTAGATATTGCCAAAGCGTACGACAATATTGACCACAGTGTCATAATGACCAACCTTATAGAGCTGGCGCTTCCTCCGCGGGTCACACGATTTGTTTACTCCTTTCTTAGGAATCGAACATTTGCTATAAGGGTGGATGGACAACAAGGAGGATGCTTTACATCCAATAGGAGGGGTCCCCCAAGGATCCGTCTTGGCTCCGCTTCTTTTTAACATTGCACTCATACCTCTGGCATGGCAACTCCATCGGGTTCCGGACGTCAAATTTCTCGTCTATGCTGACGACGTCACTTTATGGACCACTCACAAGGACCTCTCTAGGCAAGCCAAGCAACTTCAAGAAGCCGTTTACATTCTTCTGAATTATTCACAACGAGCCGGGCTGGAAATTCCTTCGTAAAAATCCAGCTACGTTATGGTAGCAAACAAGGCCGGACGTAAGAAATTTACCCAGGCCCCCTTTCAACTCAGGCTGGGTGCTATAACAATACCTGAGACTACGGATGTCCGGACATTGGGCCTGGATATACACCAGTCCGGAAGTGGAACCCAATGGCTCCGAAAGATTAAGCAAACATCTGCCACCACTCTCCATCTTATTCGACGCATAGCACCGAAAGCTGGTGGTGCTCGTACATAAATTGCTCGACGGCTGGTGCGTGCCATCTTACAACCGCGAATAATTTACCAAGCGCAATTCCATCGACTCACGGCGGCATAGTGGTCCCAATTGGAAACCATTAATCGTGACGCAATGCGCGCCATCACGGCGCTACCTCACATTACTCCAATTCCAACCCCACAAGAACACGCGAGGCTGAACACAATCACGGAACTCATCTCTCAGCGAGAACAGGCAAGATAAATTAAACAACAGTTTGTACCAGCGGTTGCTGCACTACATGCGCATTTTTAACGTGGCCCCCCGCTGAACGGGCAGTCGGAGCCGATACTTCCATGGAAATTCACCCCATTACCACCAACAAACCGACCAAGTTACGACATCGCGATCAGGGGGAACAGCCTCCCGACGTCCCTGCCCCGAAACCCAACATGGCGACCACTGTCAAGTTTACACGGATGCAGCGATCTTTCCAGACGGTGGCCGAGTCTCATTCCTCAGCTCCACACATACATGCATCCAGGGGCATCAGCGATATACATCTCAGGAAGCCGGCCCACTTGTCATGGAACTGCAGGCCATCCACAACGCTATTGTAGCAGGGTTCTTTGGGGTTAATAATTGACAAGATACAATGTCCTTCGTTTTTCTTAAAAACATGTATTTACAAAAGAAATCAAAGAGTTCATATGCTTACAAAAAGAAAAAAAAAGAAAACTTAGTTAAAGAAATGAAAGAAATGGAAATGCAACAGTCACCATGTCTTTGAACAACCGTGCGCGGCAGCAGGTCTTGTGTCTGGAGCTGTCCTTGTCGGGCCCCGGTTGTAGCTGGCAGTCAGGAACGGGAGCGGTTGGCTTCCGTCGATGACCCCAAGAGTCACCGCACCGAGCGCTCGCGCAGTAGGAAGCCGGGCAGCGTAGATCTCTATGCGCTGCCCTCGCTGGAACAGGCTGCTTGTCAGACCGCAGGAGCGAGCCGCCGATTACCCTGGTCGACGGTGTCGTTCCGACCCAGCACGTTCTCTCTGGCCAGTCCTTCGCACGCTCTCTCGTGCACGCACTCCCCATCTCTTCTCTTCTTCGTCGTCTTCCCTTCTACCTCAGAGCCGATCCATGGGTTGGCACACCCTTCTTCTTTTGCAGACGAAGTCACATCATCACAAGGAGCCCCCCTTTAAGTTTTTTTTTCTCAAAGTACCAAACAAAAATCACACACACGCAAAAAAAAACCAAAACCATGATGATGTGCGCAAGTTCATTGCAGCCTACAAAGATAACCCGCACCCACAATCTCACTTCCTTAAATGTACTCCACGCGAAAAGAGTACTCTTGAAGCATCAGACTGCAGCGTAACACTCGGCTGTTAAGTTGTTTCGCCTTGTTTAGATATTGTAAAGGATGGTGGTCCGTCTGAACAACAAAATGCGTTCCATACAAATACACATGGAACTTCTCTATTACTCAGACCACGACCCAGGAATGTTATTGTCCTCACACTGACTTCGCACTTCTTGGGTTTACTGTAATGCCGGCTTGTCGCATTCTCTCAAAAATCTGCTTTACCGTCTTCATATGTTCTCAAATTTCCTTGAAAATACGCTCCCAAAAATGCAGAACCCGAGGTATATTACTAAAAAAAATTCTAACGATGAATGATTACAATCCATTCTACTTTGCATTCCTCTCAATCGTAATGAATGAAACGTAATGAAGAATGATTTGAATCCACTTCGCTTCTCTCAACCCTCAGTGATAATGCCCACCATCGTACCAAAACACTTGATACGGGACGAAGTGCCTCCTGGCAGTTCTCGATCACTGTGCCTTCCGGACTATTTCGTCGAACATCATCTTCATGAGCTCCAGGTGCATCTTGTCCGTGTCGTCGCGAATCTTGCGCTCCTCCACCTCCATGTCCAGCCTTCTGACCTTGACCGCCATCTCTGCTTCAAACTTGGTCCTCTCAAAGGCCAGCTGCTCTTCGTCGAGCTTGAGCCTTCGCTCCTCAAGCTGCAGTTCTTTTTCCTTGATAATTTGTTCCCGGTCCCCTTGCCTTCCAAGGCACTCCTGCCGTCCATCCTGACACTTCCTCTTGGCCCTTTCGTTTCCGTGCTTCATGGTGTCCTCTCCGGACGAGACGGAAGGGTTGGCTGCTGCCAGGCTGTAGCCCTCGATGAACTCGGTCGGGACGCTGTCGTGAGGATATATCTCCGGCACGGAGTAGTTATCGGTCGTGCCCAGAGGCGAAACCACTGTTTGGGCCTCAGGGTCCCTCTTTTGAGGCGCGGCCTCGGGTAGAGCACTGTGCGGGGCTTGGGGTACACCGGCTGCTTCATGTCGAAGACCTGCTGGAGCAGCTTCTCCTTCTCCAGGTACTGCTCGTGAGTGGTTGACCTGCTTTCCAGGCGCTCCTTGGCGTCGGTGTCGCTCCACTGCGAGAGCAGCACGTCCCCTCGTTCCCTGGCACCCCCAACGTTACTAAGTTGGTTTAACCTACTCGGCATACTACCGTCGATGGCAGCGACGATTTCACCTTCCGCGTCAGCCACCTCCCTCAGGGTTTGTTCGGTCGAGTCTTTCGCTCCATGAATATTCCCCACAATAACGTCATACAGAGGACGTTCCATACACTTGGCGGTTACCTGTCCCGTTAGGAACGGCGACACAAGGCGAATGTTTGCCTCTGGCAACATCAGACACGTCCCGTCCACTAAAAATACGGGACTGACTTTGCCAGTGAAATCTTCAGATGCAACCAGTCCACGGCGCACTATCACAGTGTTACTCCCGGTGTCCCTCAACACCTTTACTGCTTTGCCGTTTAATACCCCATCCGTGATTGGCATACCTTCCGACACAATTGGTCCCGCCTTTTCAGTCATATTCATGGGGAACGTTCTGAAGGCGTTTCTTAAGATTTTCTTCCTTCCCCGTGAGAACGCGCCCGTCTTACCAACAGGATCATCACCGGGTTTTACAAAACATGAAACTTCTGTCTTTCCGTTCTTCCCTTGCGGACATGATCTGGACTCGTGGCCTGATCTCTGACACACTTGACAGAACACGCGTGTTTCTGGCTTTGATCGGCAATCTGCTGCCTTGTGGCCCAATTTGCCACACAAGAAACATTTTATCTTTAGAGCAGGTTTGCTGCCATGCGCATCTTCCTTCAGGGAATCTAAGGTTTCCTTGGCCTCCTTCCTGAAATTGGCCAGATTAGGCTGGCCCTGCGCCTCCAGAAAGTGGTCCGCCATTTCAGCCAATGCCGAGATTGTCTTACAGCTTCTTTCCTTTAAGAAGACCGCGAGCCTAGGATGACAATTTCGAAGGAATTGCTCCCCGATCATCTGGTCACGAATCCCCTCATATGTTTTTGGGCATGTGTTCATACTGACCCAGCGGTCGAAGAACCCTTCTAGTCTAGCAGCAAACTGGCTCCCTGTCTCTCCGTCTAGCGGCTTGCTCTCTCTAAATTTCTCGCGGTACCCCTCTGCCGTGTAACGGAAGCGTTGGAGCAGAGCCCTCTTCACTCTATCATAATCCAGAGAGTCTTCAGGCGACATCCTACCTATGACCTCCAGAGCTGGGCCAACAAGGCACATGCTTAGAGCAGTCGCCCACTTCTCTTGCGGCCAATCTTGCCCCTGAGCTACACGCTCAAATCTCCTCAAATACGAGTCGAGATCGTCCCTTTTGTCATCGAAGGGAGGCATAAGCTTGTGAGGACTAGGAGATAGCGATATAGACGCGCGACGTGACCCTTCACTGCCATCTGTTCGTCCTATCTCGGTTGCGCTAGCCTCTGCAAGACGAATTTTTAATTCGATAATGCGTTGCTCATTTTCTGCCTTGAGGCGCTGTGATTCCCTTTCAGCAGCCCTCTCTTCTCGTTGGCGTGCTCGCTCCTCGTCTACCCACGTCCTCAACTCCGCTCCTGCCAGTCCCAACTCAGCGCCCAAAGACATTAGCTCTTTAACTTCCATTCTGATTAATTATTGTTACTTAGAAAAACGAAGGAACAGACAATATCTTGTCCTGTCGCGGACGCCAGTTATTTGTAGCAGGGTTCTTTGGGGTTAATAATTGACAAGATACAATGTCCTTCGTTTTTCTTAAAAACATGTATTTACAAAAGAAATCAAAGAGTTCATATGCTTACAAAAAGAAAAAAAAGAAAACTTAGTTAAAGAAATGAAAGAAATGGAAATGCAACAGTCACCATGTCTTTGAACAACCGTGCGCGGCAGCAGGTCTTGTGTCTGGAGCTGTCCTTGTCGGGCCCCGGTTGTAGCTGGCAGTCAGGAACGGGAGCGGTTGGCTTCCGTCGATGACCCCAAGAGTCACCGCACCGAGCGCTCGCGCAGTAGGAAGCCGGGCAGCGTAGATCTCTATGCGCTGCCCTCGCTGGAACAGGCTGCTGGTCAGACCGCAGGAGCGAGCCGCCGATTGCCTTGGTCGATGGTGTCGTTCCGACCCAGCACGTTCTCTCTGGCCAGTCCTTCGCACGCTCTCCGTGCACGCACTCCAAATCCCTTCTCTTCTTCGTCGTCTTCCGTTGTCCCTCCGAGCCGATCCATGGGTTGGCACACCCTTCTTCTTTTGCAGACGAAGTCACATCATCACAGCTATATACAAGCAGTGACCGCCAAGCTGCCGACGATCCGCCATCTTCACGTTTTTACAGACTCCTTAGCGGCAGTTCGAGAGCTCAAAAAGTTTTCCAAAGCAACGGAACTGTGTCAAAGGATACACACCCTTCACCGCAATACCTCGACCTGCATTAAGGTGTACTGGATTCAAGGTCATGCCACGAACCAATACAACCTCGCAGCTGATCAACAAGCACACTTTCCATCTGATCCCGATCTCCCTTCCCTCCCCTCCCGTCTGAACCCCTTTCCCTCCTCCACGCCCGTAAACACTCTCTCCGGCAGGACACACGCTCTCTTATGCCTCCATGTGTCTGCTCCCTCCCCCGTCATCTCACCAGGGTGGAGGAAGTTGTGCTTCGGAGACTGCGGGCTGGGGTGGCCCTTACACCGGCTGTAACCTGCACATGGAACTCTCCACCCGGCGCACGACGGGCGACATGCCCCAAGTGTACCCTAGACGCGACGGAAGCGGATGTGCGTCACCTTATATGGACTTGTCCTGGCCTACAGACCGAGCGCACTCGCCTACTTATAGCTGCAGGTCTCCAACACCGTGCACCCACCAGCTACCATAAGTGGCTGCATGGCAACCACTATCACAAAACATTACTTCAATTCATCCATACCACAGGCCTTGTAACATACATATAAGACATCTATGCCTAAAGACAACCCCCTACGTAAAAAAAAAGAATACCAGGTTTCCTTTTCCGCCAGCTCTGCATGATGGTCTATTTACCTCGTTTCTTCATACTGGCTACTGCATGTCAGGAACATCGGTGGTTTTGATAGAACCAAGTTGGATGCACATCTGAGAATTCTAACTTATTAGTTAATACCCTGAAGGCGACACGTAGTGTATACATGCAGCGATGTAGGAGTGTCGGAGATTTAGAAATAAACTTTTTTATTATAACCTTGACCACTGATTCCAACTATACTCCGTTTCAGCTTATGTTGTACCGCAGCGAAGGCTAGAAGCACGAGCTCATAGCATTGGCAGCTGTCCTTAATGCGCGAGAGCTTGTGCCGACAAGATGTGCCCTGAGCAAGGAGCTCGCGCTTGTAGCCTTTCCTGCGGTACAACATAAGGTGAAACAGAGTATAAGTATTCTTAATCCTAAAGTCAGATTGAACGCAAATGTATTACTAGGGTGCCTCGATGTCCCTCTGTTTAGGGTGATGCCATCGTTTGTAGTACCCGATGCCGACAGCACGCGCTCACAGGAAAAATACAAAGAAATCGCAGGAAACAAAATGTCGCTGTAGCACAGTCAACGCCACGAGCGCGTGCAGGGACAGGCTCTTTCACGCGCTTGAGAACAAAAAATAAGAATAAACGTTAGAAACAAAATGGCCAGATGTCATCACCCCAAGCAAAGCGCACATGAAGGCACCCTATGTATTACTAGATGCACCACTCGCTGGCTGTACCTCTGTCAAATGGCCACGACATTTCAAGATTGGTCCACCAGGTCATACTTAAGAAAAACAAGTTTTTATTTTTTCGGTTAATATCGGTTAAGACCGGTTACCGGTAAATCATTTATGGTTACGGTTACAGTTACGGTTTTTATAAATTTCAAATAACGGTTTCGTTCCGGTTACGGTTACGGACAACATTTCGTACCTAAACGGTTTTCGGTTTCGGTTACGGTTACGGTTTGAGTCCCTGGTTTTATCAACAGTCTTGCGTGTCTGCATGCAAGCCTGGAGACGCTTGTGCAAGATCTCCATTCTAAGGAAATAGAGCATTTTCGTTGCCTTCGATAATACTTTACTGAACAAGTCGACCTCCTTGCCCACAAAGGCGGGTTTTGTTGCAATTACATTACAATGTTCAGGAGTTACGAGGAACAGAGTCTTCGCCCGCGAGAGGCCGTTTTTAACAATTTAAGTGGAAGTGATGTCAGTGAAGAAGACTACAAACATGCTCAGGTCGTTTTCAAGACTTTTAGTTTAAAGAACCTTGGCGAATATAGCAACCTTTATCTACGGACGGACTGTCTTCTCTTGGCCGATGTTTTCCAAATCTTTAGAAAATGGACAATGGAAACGTACGAATTTGAAGCTTTACACTTTGTATCATTACCGTCACCAATCATGTCATGCGCGCTGAAACAGTCCAAAGTAAAGCTGCAGCTAATTGACGATCCTGGTACCTATCTTATGATTGAACAGGATATTCGCGGTGCGATTACCTAGTGCATGACCCGTCATGCTCTCGCAAAGGTTCCGGGAACGGCTATGTGTTTTCCGCAGCAGGAACCGCCTCAAATTTTAGACTTCGATGTAAATGGGTTGTACGCGTTCACAATGAGAGAAGCTCTGCCAGTGGCAAACTTTGAATGGATGACAGAAGACGAGATTGCTTGCCTGAGGTTTAAAGAGGTCCAAGGCGACGCTCCGACAGGATTCAATCTGGAGGTAGATCTAATGTACCCTCATGACTTGCATGATTCTCATTGTAACTTTCGCTTAGCCCCCATGAAGCAAAGGATTCTGTACAAGTGGTTGTCGGACTACCAGAAGGAATTGTTGAAAAGTTTGAAATGCCGAAAGAGGAATTTGTAACGAAGCTACTGTTAACACTGCACGACAAAACCAAATATCTTTTACACTACCGGAACTTGAAACTATACGTTCAATTAGGACTAGAGGTCACCGAAATGCACGAGTACTGAAGTTCTCCCAGCGGACGCTCATGAGGGAGTTTATTGATTTTAACCACAACCTGAGAAAGCAGGCAACTAACGCGTTCTACGAGAGTCTTTAAAAACTTTTTCTGAAATCCACCTATAAAAAAACGATAGAAAATGCACGCAAACATAGGCACATTACACTGTGCGTTAGAGACGATGACACAATGAAGATACTACAGAAGCCAAACCTTACGCAATTTCGAGCACTCAGCTCCGAGGTTGTAATTTTCCAGTTTGCTCCAACTGTTATCAAACTCAGACAGCCACTCTACGCCAGGTTTTCACTCCTTGTGATATCAAAAACACTAATGTATGATTTCTTTTATAATCAGCTACGTCGTGTGATTCCCACGGCTAGAGCATTTTATTGCGGCACGGATTCCTTTTTTCTGTTTCTTCGCAGATCAGTCGTAGACGACAAACTCCTCGAACTCCGAGACGCATGCTTGGATACATCTTGAGATCCAAAAAGCGACAGGCTATTTTCAAGCCAGAACAAAATGAAGCTCGGAGTGTTCAAGAACGAATATCCGACTCTCGCCCTGCTGGCTTTTTGTTGCTTAAAACCAAAGCTATACAGCTTCAAAACCAGCAACAACGCATGTTGTGTAAGGGCTAAGGGAGTTAACAAACGCGAATCTCGCGAGCTGACCTACGACATGTACAAGCATGCTTTACAGTAGAAACCTTTGCGTAAAGCTAGGCAGCAGTTGATTGGTCTTAAACTTAACGAAAATAAGAGCATTTCGGTTGAAAAGATTGCTCGAAACCCTTTTGACAACAAACACTAGATTTGCAGCGATGGGATTACAATACTTCCTTTTGGTAATAAGAGACTTGACGACATGAGCGTTTGCAAAGATGTCTGATATTGTGCTCTCCCCTGAAGCTTTTTCTGTCTCTTATTATGATATAAAGGAACTATTTGAATTGTCACGCGCCTTTTTTTATGTATTGAGTGTTACAATAGTCTGTGAAATTGTCACATGCTAAGATCTCTAATTTTATTGTTTTCTTTGGGCATGTGTGTTTGATCAAACTAAAAGAGAACCACACTACATACTACTCTCGGAAAAAAAAAGAAACGACCAGCCTTTTTACTTTGGTGAAGAACGAAGAGCAGCGGAGTGTTAGCTTCTGTTCTCGGCGTTAGCTTTCCAGGCGAGGGATCTGCTCTTCTTTCGCAAGAAGAATCTGAAGCGCTGGAAGCAGTCTAACTTTAGGCGATACCAGCCACGCGGCGGTTACGAAATCATTCGCGCTGCTGCGTAGTTCGCCGCCCATTCCGTTCGCGCCCTTCTTATCCGAAGAAATGTTGCCGCGACCTATGAGCGGCGGAGGCCAGCGGACAGCCGGCAAACACAAAACTCTGGACAGCTACTGCCATCTGTGAGCGACGGCGGCAACAAGAGTTTTGTGTCGACATTTCTTTGCGGGGGACACGATCCTGGGGGAACTAGTCCTTAAGAGCTCCGCTGTAAAAAAAGCGGAGCTTTACAGCTCCGCTTTTTTAGAACAGAGCAGCAAGGTGTCTTTTTTACAGCGGAGCTTTACAGCTCCGCTTTAAAAAAGACACCCTGCTGTTTTCTGGAGGCATTCAGTTGTTCGAACGGCGTTTTAGCAAACGCCGAATTTTCATTAAAATACACTTTAGCGAATGGTCGGACGCCGCGAGAGGGCATTTTCGGGTGGGCAAGGTGGGTTACTATTTTTCTAACGAGCCACCGCATGCTGTCGAAGCGAAGCGGCGTGAACGGAGAGGCACGGATAGGTTAACACGCGTCCCAGTCATTCGCTAAAACGTCGATTCGCTGAAATGACTGCTCTTCGCTAAAACGTCATTATCTCATGCGGTATGGACCCGCACTATATTATCATTACATTGTAGGCTAACGTACTATGTTCTTTTGAAAAAGACTGCTTTGGAACGAACTACGTTACGACCAAAATAACTAGCTGGTGCATAGCGCGGCGATTCCCTCAATGTGACAGATGGACGGAAATATAATTCTCTCGTACTGGCGGACAATGTTATCAAACTCTTTCCTTAAAGTGAGAGCGCAATTGTTTGCAGACATGCCACTTCCGACGCTTGCAATTTGATGAGACATATCTTTTCTGTCTACCGGTGAGCTCCGCTCGTAAATTTCGAGTGCTTTCAACGCGCCCTTTTCGGAGCGCTCATCTTCCCCTCACAGATCCAGTTCAAGTTGGTCTTCTTCCCTTCGTAAATTTGTTCCGGCGCAGGCCCCGTGGAGCACACCAACCTCCTCGAAGTTAATCCTCGGAATTCGATGGAGCTAACCGGAAACAGTCAGATGCTATGTCATTTCCTTTAACTTGGATGTGCGCTTGAGGGGTGAAGTCTTCGTACCGTGCGAACGGGCCAGGTCGGATCTGTTCGGTTGCATCGGTATTTTTACGAGGGATTTTGACTGCCCGAACGGTCCCACCTAGTACACAGGCGGGTCTGGAGCAGAAATAACTCGTAAGCGCTAACATTCGTGATACTGAGAGCAAGAACGAAAAAATATGAACGGCAGAAAACCTGATAGAACCAGGTGGCGTGTTAATTTTTTTGCAACTGGTGCTTTACCTTGCAACATTGCGTACCGCCGTCGTTTGTTCGCACAATTAGCTAGAAAAGACTAGGCAATGACCATGCCACTTATGATTTGCTTCCTCTTTGTGTTTTTAAAAGTCTTACCAGTTACCAAACTGTGTCGCCTGTTCTTTCCGCTGCTGGAAAGTGAAAGTAGTGAGTCGTCCTCGGAAAGATCAGTCGGCTTCTCAACTTGTAGAAGCTGCTTTTTTGAACGGTGGACCACCTCCACCGGGTGGCTTCAAAAATGCCATCTTCTGCTCGTTGATTTGGCGAGGGGCCAACGTAATTGATTTTTACCTCCCTCGCATATTTTGGAAAGCGCTTCGAATCTAACATCGGCATTCACCATACGTCATTGCAAAATTTATATGGCGTCGCCACATTCGCCGTGTGTACCCGGTTTTTCTTTCTTGTTTTTAAAGTTTTTGCAGCTGGCGCGAACATTCTGTTCACCTTTAGGCTGACACTGCCACCAAAGCTACAAGCGCGAACTAGTCCCAGCTTCTCGCTTTGAGACGTGCATTTCTAGCGCGAGTGCCCGCTTTGCGGGAAAACGCTTCGATGCAGCCACAACCAGCTAATGTGCTTGTGGCATCGGTGTCCTCCCTTCTGCTTATCTTATGTTCTTCTTCTTGTTTCATTGTTGTGGCCGGCGGAGCTTGACCACGCACGTCTTCAGCAGACGGTTACGCTTCCCTCACCTTCTTCGATGTTATATCGGAATTATCCTAAGTAAGAATGGAATTTTGTTTATAAAGATCAGGTATCTTATTGTGGGTTAGTCAGCCTTTCAAGAACAATCGAAAACCGTTCCGCACAGCACTGTGTGAAGGAACACTGAACACTTGACTCATCTGTGATTCCCACCTCTAATATTAACGCCCGTTTGTTTCCCTTCTTCAGGACTGCTCCCATCGACGCAATCATAATCAGGACACACAGAGAAGATGATATTTCTGACAAAACGTGCAAAATCACGGGCCCAAATATCTACCTGCGCTCTTGGAACGTGTACGAAGTGTCAATGGTGAGGAAGTCCGGAATTTTGCAGCGAATCGCTGAAATAATACAGGAGCGCTCATGTGTTGGTAACCGAATATAAATACGAGACTATACCGTACAGGAACGACACCACCTAGAATACTCACAGCCTGTGCACTACAACTCTGACGTCATCACGATGAGATTGGGCGAATACACAGATTGGAAGCGAGTGCTGCGTCAGTGCTCGGCGGGGCCTCGAGTCCAATCAACGCATTGAAGGACGTCCGGCATCGGGCTCGGGTTCAATTGTGCCATTGAACAGAGATGACGTTCTATGGCGGAAGGGGAGGTCGTTTGCAGACCTTGATTGATCGAGGTGGTGTTGACAGCGTACTCTACTTTACCTGTTTTTTGTGCGGTCGAGGAAAGAAGTGGTCTCGCTTCATGGCCATCTAATTTTTGCTTTTTATTATATAAGAGTTGGAAGTACACCACATGTCACGAGGCATAATACAATACTGAATCGCTTTGGTTTTTGACTGAAGCTCTGATAATACTCTTTCTGTCTCTGCTTGACGTTGATCGCGTGACGATCTGACTATGTTTTGTGCAGTGCAAGTTTCCCGCGGAAAAGCACCAAGATTCCTTCACGCGTTCTACGATTTCAAAATCTATATTTAACCGCATTCTTCTAGGGTGGCTTCTGTATGGATTCACGAAGTTCGATTCCTACAGGTGAATTGTTGTCAGATGAAGGATGGAGTGCATGCACAGAGCGGTTCTTCGAGTACGCCAAAGTGACTGTCCCACGCAGTTGTCCTCAAGAAGCTCAATTCTATGTGTACTGTTTTAAGCTACGTTGTCAAGGCTAGCGCCGCCACCAGAGTGTTTCAGCCCCGTTGCTGCCAAAGAGGACGGGGCTTCGTCTCTCGTCTCATTCGCACCGCTCGCGTGCGAAGTAGATGTGTTGGAGCCAGACATGTACACGTTACCCGAAAAAGTAACTAAATACCGTTACTCGTTACTCGCTCAAAAAGTAACTAAATACGTTACTCGTTACCGATTCTCAAAAGGAACGTGTGAGTTACCTTAAAAGTAACGAGTTACTTTCCACGTTACTTTGACGACCAAATAGACAACTGTTTTTGTTTCATGGTTTCACATTAACTACGTTATTAATAATTCTAATCGCATCCTCGGCTACTTACGTCGAAATTTTGCTCAAGCCCCTTTTTCTCTTAAGCTTCTTCTTTACCGTACACTCATCTGCCCAAAGCTCGAATAAGCTTCTGCGATATGGGATCCAGCACAACGCTATCTTATTGATGCCATTGAATCTGTTCAAAATCGATCAGCCCGTTTTAATAACTCTAATTATTACCGCCGTGCTAGCGTGTCACTAATGAAGTCTAATGCTGGTATTCCTGAACTAATGTTTCTAAGAAAAATAGCGCGTCTTTCGCTTTTTCATAAAATATATTTTCATAACCCAGTGCCCAAACAGGAACTCTTTTCACAGCCTTCTTACCTTTCATCCCGGGTTGATCACCAGTACAAAGTTGCCATACCTCATTGCAGCACTAACATATTTTTTTATTCTTTCTTGCCAAAAACTTGTTCAGAGTGGAACCACCTTCCCCCACACATCGCCGCGATTGAAGATGTTTCTGCTTTCAAGGCAGCCATAATCGATTACTTCTATAACTCTGCAATTTGTTGATTTTGTTGATTTATTTCTTTTTCTTTTGTTTTGTTGTTGTTGTCTATTTTTTGTACTATGAATTGATCATTTGTACTTTGTAAACCCATTGTACCCACCCCCTCTGTAACGCCCGATGGGCCCTGAGGGTAATGAAATAAATAAATAAATAAATATTGTTTTCTTTTTAGTAGTCATTGCCCTTAAGCAGCAGCTGCCTGTAGAAGTTTTCATCAGTTATGTTTCCCCGCTTCCTTGAAAATACATCTCCGGCGACGCTGAAGAGTCGTTCTACCAACGCGCTCGAAGGAACGGCAGTGTTGTCCTTCAGGGAGAGCTGGTGAATCTTCGAGAACTGCGCCTTCATTGAGGACAGCGAGTAATGGGTTATGTGCCTTCCCGTGTTTGCAACCTCCGGGTTTAAATTCGGTCCGTACCCGTTTCTAGAAGGTTCAACCAACGAACCTGATTGTGCTCGCTGGGTGAAGGACATTCCCAGTTGCACAGTTCAGTACAGCAACGTTTATCGCTGGACACGTCAGTCGAACTGTTCGACTGACGTGTTCAGCGATATACGTTGTTGTACTGTCATACTGTTTAGTTGTTTTTCGGATTGCCCATCTGCCTTTTACGCAATAGACGCATACTCAGGCTAGAATAAAAACAAGGCCGTTTAAGAGGTGTTGTACACGTTACTCCTCAAAAGTAACGAGATACCGTTACTCGTTACTTGGCCTTCAAAGTAACTAAATACCGTTACTCGTTCCTTTTCCAAAAAAGTAACTAAATACGTTACTCGTTACCGAAAATAGTAACTAGGTAGAAGTAACTCGTTACTTGTAACGCGTTACGTACATGTATGGTTGGAGCACTGCGAAGGCGACGCCAGCATTGATCAGAAAATTATTTATACTGAGTGTAGTTTTGTTAAAGTATGCACAACGGCGCTGCGCACTTAGACCTGCGTCACAGTTCAAATACGGAGGAAAAAAAAACACTGGAGATATAGGTCAATGAAGGACCCAAAATAAAGTTGTTGTTTCTTTTCTTTGTGTGTGTGTGAAAGAACATCTGACCAAGTAGAAAAAAATGAAATCATTAAAATTAAAAAAAAACGATTGAATAATGCAGGAGGGAGTGGCACTAAACATGTTCGGTAGATTAAGGTCGCTTCCAACGATAACATAAATAACACGAACGGCAAACACTCTACAACTAAGCTTCTAAATATCATATTGTCACAAATGACAACTGATGAGGCGACGAAAACTGATGCAAACTAAACGTTTCATGGGGGCGAACTTGGGCCCAAAACAAAATAGAAAAAGGCGAGCGTCGCAGGCGTCGATGGCGGTGAAACAGCAGGATAGAACGCTGGGGCGAGACTCCGGCTTGCCACGTGGGGCCCCTTATGTACACACGTGGGCTAGTGGAACATTCGGCGTAGAACATCCGGAACTCCATCAGACGGCGATGTTCTCGAACGTACGAGAACGCCAAGTTGATATAATAAATAAAACAACATTCCGCTGACTGGAATCGAACCTATACCTTCCACTCAAAAGTGAAGGGCTGTAACCATTCGGCCACGCACATACGCACTCACTCGGCGACGCGCGTGGCAATTTACAGCTGGGGGCATTAGTAGGTGCACAACGTAAGAGTGGTGAGCATCTACTACCGCCATGGTGACTGTTTTACGCGATATCGAGAGCTTGGAAACTTACCCTTACTCCTAGAAGGCAAGTCGGGGGACTCGTCGAAAAGCGAATTGGCCTTCGTTTTCATATAGCGAAAGAGAAATGAATCGTAACTCAGAAGTGCACAGCCGCCTAAAGAATGTTTGTTCTTTAACCCTAGAATGTTCAGTAAAAAAAGAAGTCCATTTGAAAGGAGACGGGAAAAAGTGGCTTATGGCGGCGTCGCAGTGAGTCGATCATAACCTCACTTAGGTTTATTTTAATTTCGTTATATTACCGCAGGTGGAAGCTCTGGACTATGTGCAGAGCCGGCAGGCTCAGTTCACTCGACGACAGCTCATGGTGTCGTTTTCAATGGCCACTGTGTGGTCCTGGCCGCAGCGTACAAAGGTTAATGCGCAGTTCTACCAACCCGGAGAGTCCTGCACGCATATTCGGATTTTTTCTATATACGGGGTAAGTGACTTGCTCATTAGTGTGAGTGATTCATTTTAAGCACCACGATTGAACGGCTGGCCTTTGGGGTTGGTGAAACGTACAAATGGTGAATATCATGATTGCACTTTCAGCATTTTATAGGCATGAAATACTTTTCAACAAAACCCTCTCCCTTCGACCCCAGAGTTTTGTCTTTCCGTCCATCCATCCGTCTGCTCGTCCACCCATGCATTTTCCGGTAAATCTTGCGGGAAAACAAACGTCAATTCACATGAGGTCACGTGACCCCTACACCAAGTGGGAACCTTGGCGTTACGTCACCTATATGTCAATTTCAGTTTACGCGCTAGATTTCGCGGTGAAATTGTCGAGGACTAAATACCAAGTTGGATTCCCTGTTAAGTTCAGCGGTGAAGTTGTCGTGAGGAGGCCACGTGACCTCTACAAAATTTATTTTCTCCTCTAAATTTATCGTTGAAATATAAAACTTTTTTACGCGGACGTCGCCAACTAGAATTGCGGAACTTCCGGTATGGGGGAAACATCGTTTCGCTCTTTCGCCACCACTAAGGGGATCTCTCGTTTTAATCGCCAATGTCTGTCATTCGCGTTTTAGCTTTTCCATTTTATTTTACTTGTTCCAGATTATAATGCCTTGCTCTTATTTTGCATACCGTATTTGCCAATATAATCAGTGGGGACAAGGGTAAACAAAAAGGCTTTATACGTCGCGTGACACACCATTTTCCTCTCTCATCACATCCCTCTCTTCCCGTCCTCCGTATCCCCATCCCCGCCTCCTAGGGTGTCCTCCCCGTCTGCCTTACTTCTTCAGTTGAAAGTCAACGCTCTGTGTGTGCACACATTCTCTGTCCGGGCAATTTTTTGCACTGTTTTTTACGCTTTTACAATGCCTCACCAAGCAGCCCAACCTACCACGGTGCCTTACTTCTCCTTACTCCCCTCCATCTTCCCTCCTTCCCCACCTGCGTCCAGCTCTCTGCCACCCCTTCCTTCCTTTTCCTACCCATTACACATTCTTCCATGGTGCCCTCCCTTCTCCCTCTCCTTCCTTTATTTTTCTCCTCTTTAATCATTGTCACTGGACAAACGAATTCAGTTTGACTGATGAATTTAGCGGTGAATTTTAATGACACGTGAAACTGTAATCGCCTCCCCTTTCCCTCTTTTTTTTTCATCTTTAATTTCCTCAATCTCCCACAGTGCCCTCCCTTCACATTTATCTCTATTCCCCCTCTCCCCTGCCTTGTCACGTGACACACCTACTCAGTTACTCCGAAATTAATAAAAAATATAAGTTGTTCACTTCTGGAACGACTGCTTAATTAATGTTTTCCGATGAGTCGAAACGATTACTTTTAAATGACAGCATTCCGAGCGTTATGGTACTTCAAGGAAAAAGGTCACTGCGAATGTTTACACCTGGAGCACCACTAAAACTAAAACAGCGACAAAAAAATAATCAACGGACGGGGTTAGCATTTTAAATTGAACTGGCTCTAGTCGCTAACACTAACAGCATACAATTGATGAGACGCCGGCATAAGCGAACACAAAAGCCGAGAAATGAATTCCAAAGGAAGGACCACAAATATATTTTTCCTGGTTCTTCCCGCGATTCTTCAACCTGACAACACAGGTTTCGACGGCAGAGCTGGGGCCCTATGTTGCGCTTTTTGGACTCCCAGGAGACTAGGGAGAAGGAGGTGACGTCAACAGCGCTCTTTGGATGTTGATTGGTGGAGTCGCTGATGACGGTATCTTCTAAGATACCGTCATCTGCTAAGATACGTTCATTCACACCTACGTCACTTCCTTCTCCCTAGTCTCCTGGGGGTCCAAAAAGCGCAACATAGCACCCCAGGAAAACAACGCAAATATGGGGCTGAAAAGATGCACGCTTCGACGCTAACACACTCCGACTTTATTGTGCGTGCATAAGGCTGGCTTTGTATGGTGAAGGGGTTTAGAACAGCAGGTAGATTGTCTGTCTCAATTCGGTGTTGTCCCTCTGCAGATGAGCAACTTAACCGGTGCGATACGACTGCTAGCCTGCGGTCTTTCACGTACGTCACGCAGTAGCGATTTCAAGAACGCGTGCCGGTACGATGCTCATACATGAATAGAAACGGACAGGGGTGTGTATTGAACCCAGGATCAATGGGCTCTGCAGCGCGAGCTTTCGCCCCACCTGCTCCGAGCTGAGACGCGTCTCAGTTCAATAAAGAAATAAGCGCTGCGCGCAGCGGATGGCAAGGCTCGAGGATGATTCTTTCGGGTTTTTCGCCTTTTTAACGGTGAAGAGCACCGTGCGATCTACTCTGGCGAACTGAAGTAGTTAAATAAGATATCGAGAACTAAGTGGCCATAAACGCCCAGCTATCGATTAGGTCTGCAGTGATTTCACGACCAATTAATTAAACCCTAAAAAGAAGCGACAAAGGAGAACGATATAACTGGTTAAATACCTTGCATAAGTCTTGTAAAATATCGTTTTCTTTGGATGTGATCTGCTTGTGTCTAAAATCTCAGGGAAAACAAATACACCTTCCGATTGTGCTGCACGAAAGCTTCCAAAATTCTGCGCAGATAATAAACAAAAGCTTTCTTGGTAGATCCCCAAGGCGCCCTAAAATGCATAGCATTCAGTGGACCGCAGTGACGTCATGGTGTTAAGTGACGACACATTGTTACCTGATAATCTGTAAACCACATGGTCACAGGAGCACCTAACCTAACGTACCGTCATGTGGGGTCACAATATCAAGTGACGTGACGTCATGATGTAACGTCATGGTGTCACGCGTTATCACGTCAAGTGACAGCATAAGGCCACAACGCCACGTGACCATCTGGAAAGCAAAAGGTTCAGTGACGGCACGGCACGTGCGCACATGATCCAAGTGCCGTGATGTCAGGTCTCGACGTTACGCTATAACATAACCTTCCACCACATGACCACGTGCAGTGATGTAAGGCCATGTGACGTCATGGTGTAACGTGACATTATGCTGTTACGTGACGTCAGAATGAGACAAGTGTCTCGCGTGACCTCAATGGGTAACTTGGCGTCAAGGCGTCATGTAGCGTCACGGTGTCACGTGATGTCCATGTCACGTAAAATGCGACGTACCGAGAGTTTCCTTCCTGAGCACTCGTCGCTGTTTCAGCCAAGCGTCCACACGGCAGCGGCTGTAAACACGTGACATCATTAGCGCTGCCTCACCATCGAGGCAAGATGGGACGACTAAAGCGATGAATGAATTTGAATTTTATAAACAAGAACCGCCAAGCTGGTGCATGCCGGGAAGCATTTGAGCCAAATATGGCGCAGCATCACCGCCGATCTGGTTTGGCGCGGCGGCGCGGCGGGGCGGCGCCGGCATCTACAGTAGACCAATTGTAGCGTGCTCGCAAACGGCTGCGTGTCATCGGAAGCCACAGAAGAATAATAGAAGCGTGCGCGTCTGGATATGGGATGCTTCATGAACCAAAAATGGCGACGCGTCGCCGGTATCCAATAGAAGCGCCAGCGGCACGATCAGATGATAGCGGTACTTAGGTAGGCCAGGATATTTAACACTTTATTGAAGACTATACTCAGTTCACCCCTTAGCTGAGACTGTGGCGGGAGCTACGTGCCTGCCGCAGCTCCTCCCTTTCATCACCCTACCGGGCTACCTGCGCATGGGTGTGAGCGATAGCGTGATGACGTGGCGAAATAGATGTGTATGACCAACACCTCCGAGACAGCTTTAAAGCCTGCGCGTTACGTCACATGACGTCCAGTCCGGGGGTCCCGCACGGGCGCTGATTGGATGGGAGTGCCGCGTCAGCTTTCGCGTGGGACTATGATATGAAACGAGCCCCACGGCGAAGGCTCACGCGGCACTCGCATCCAATCAGTTCCCGTGCCGGACCCGCGGACGTGACGTCATGTGACATAACGCACAGGCTTTGCTGTCTAGGTGGTGTTGGTATGACCCGTCCAACGAGGACGTAGAGTTCATCCCGGCCTCAGCTTAGTGGTGAACGGACCAGTCGGAAAGCGCTAGCAGAGTACAACGCACTGTTCTCAAGCCCCGATCAGGCCCTAGTCGGAGACGCGATTTACCCAGCAGCACAAGAAGTGGGGCCAGCGTGTACCCCTCGTGGGAAAGGTAGGCTGCCCTCCCGCGCAGACTTAGGAAGTAATCCGTTACAAGTAACGGATTACTTGTAATTCGTTACTTTTTCAAGTTTTTTTGTAATTGCAACGTTGCGTTTTCGCGGCAGTAATTTGTAATGTAATTCCATTACAAAATTATGGTAACGGATTACCTTAATTGCTCGTTGCTTTTTAAAAATATGAACATAATAAACTCTAGCAATATCAGTCTGGGACCAACCGCTCGACCAGTTCAAGAACGAGCGCTCGTGCTCATGCATTTTTTAGTACTGCTGTTGACGTGCGCGATCAAAAGCGTCGCTGTGGTCGGCCTTCCACGATTGACCAAATGCTGACTATGACGTCAGCAAAGGGTTTCTCTTCGGCGGAAATAAAAGGAATAGAAGAACTTCAGTTTTGGCGGTGTTGGCACCATTTGTTTCAGAGCACAATGATTTCAAGCTTGGACCATGCTCATTACAAACACCACCAGCTTGTTGTTCGCAATGTAATGGCTTCAGCATAGGGAACCATAGAAGGGCGCCAATGAAACACCTCGCCGCAAATAGGGAGTATTCACTGGCGGCCATAGCTGTGTGCCCGACTGCTGAGCTCGTACTGACGGCGAACTTTCACAGTTCTTCTGCAACGTGCATTCCGCATCATCAAGATTGCCATTCTTAGCAGTCAATTAACGTTAGCTCGTTCTGAGCATGCGCTCTAAACATCGCAGTCAAAAATGCAAAAGCTGACAGTGCGTGAAATCTACAGGCACGGGAGTGCAGCTCTGATCTGAGACGTTGCGCTTACGCTTCAAAGGCTCGCTACAGAAAGGAGCCTTCGTAGATTGGTTCCTTGCCTCCAAATCTCCTAGCGGAGGTAGACGCTGCTACTGAGCCTTCGCATGGCTAGCTTTATCTTCAGGATTCCAGGGTCGCTTAACTCGTCAAGCACAACTTTGTGCCCGAAGTTTGCGGAACGCGCTAATTGGAATCTCGCGACGCTGACGTCGCGCCGAGCGAGGTGTCAATCATTCGAACGCTCATTTCTTTGAGAGAGGCAGAATCTAGCAAAGATGGTTCATCGAGGCGCGCGTGCGGCGCGTGAGGGGCGCGAGAAGCCCGCTGATTGAACGGCTTCGCCGATGACGTAGCGCCCATTTGTCCCTACATCCCTACGCCAAGCTTAAATTAATGCTTTACAGATTGTCCCTAGGCGACCTGCTGACGCCCAAAATCCCTCCGAAGTTTGTGTAAAAAGAGACCTCGTTTGTCGAAGTTGTCGCTGACGTCAAAGTGACGTTTTCGAACTTTGCGAGAGCCGTGGTTTGAGCTCGAGATCTTCGCTTCGGATCGAGGCGAAGTTAAACTTTGTCAACATGGCGGTGCCGTACGCGGCGGCCGAGCTTATCTTCCGCCACCATCGGCGTCGCTACTGAGACCACGGGGGGCGCCTTTCAACTCTCCGACGACGACTTTCGGCGACAGTACCGGCTATCGAAAGCCGTTGCGCGTTGACTCTGCGACGAGCTTCGTTCGGCGCCCGAACTTCGAGGCGGCGGACAATCGCGTCTACAATGACCGCGGAACCACAAGTTCGTTGCGCGCTCCGGTTCTTCGAAACCGGTAGCTTTCAAGGCATGGTGGCGACTGACGAGCACCTGTCAGTCTCCCACATGACTGTGAGCCGGGCTGTCAGAGTTTTTACGGCTGCCATTGTTTTTGTTTTTTCTGCAATATCCGAAGAGGTATTAATAAGCTGGTATACAATTCAGAATGTTGGAAAACAAACAAGAACCGGGATAATTCTTGGGTAGGTTCGAGTCCCCCGGCAGCCGGCAGAATTATTTCTCCGAAATTTTACTGGCAGTCGTCACTCATTGGTGGTCAAATCAGTTCATCGAACGACGTGTCATCGACAAATCGTTTCATCGGCACGCGATGTAATCACATGAAAGAGATTTTCTTCCGTTAGAGGTATATACAAATTAAACATTTTCACACCTTTATACGTGTAAGTGGGGTGTCCAATAACTAACCCCCTAATAAGTGTAGCAATAGACCTTATAAAAAAATGTAAACCTCACACCTTTAAAATGAGCGATTTTTTAAACACGTTTCTTAAAACGTGTGATAATGCACTACACCTTTTTATAAAGATGTAAAACTACAATACCCCTTCTCGTCAGACACGTAGCCAGTGGGGGGGGCATAAGGCCCCCCCCCCGAAATCTTTCATTTTGCTGGGGCCACCTCTCCCCCTCCCACCTCATAGAGCACTTTGTCATGGGCGCCCCCCCCCCCCCCCCCTATAACAAAATCCTGGCTACGTGCCTCCTTCTCGTCAAGGTGTAATTACCACAGTACATTCCTTTTTTCGGGTGTACACAGTGGCCCGGAACCCAATAAAATGACTGAAAAATTAAATTACACAAACGAGTCGCCGAAATAACACGTTGCTTCTTGGCGAGTGTCGAGGCAACTTCGGCCGAAAACTGGCTTCAACATTGGCCGGATGTACGGTTTTGCGCCTCGTCCCGACATCCGGCAGGTATGGGTGTACCGATGCAAATACTGCGATTTATGTCTAATGGCACTGGCACCACTGATCTCTTATTATGCTGGATCGCGGAGAGAGGCCTGTATTGCTGGGGTCGAGCGGCACCACCGGCAGTCATCGCTTGACACGGTCTAATGCATGCTATCGGAGAAACTGGAAAACTCAATTTTATTACGTTAGTAGGTTGCTCTCGATCATGAAACTTCTATCGTGTTTCCGCAAATAACAGTTAATATTGTCGGCAAGAATATTAAACGCGTTAGAATACCAATCTTGTTTAAATAAACGTTGTGTGCTTCAGGGTCGAGGGCGACTTTGTTGGGCGTTAACTGTGATGTGTTTAATGAGACAAGGGCTACCAGAGAGTTATCGTGGTGTCATCCGTGATCTCAGAGTCATGAGAGCTCAGCAAACGATAAGTTGGAAGGCCTTTACTGGGGACATTCGCATCGTTTTAACCGCTTGTACATAGTACTTCATGGTGAAAGTTTTTTCTTTGAACTGCTGTGAGGGCTTCCCGTGACAAACTGAAACTCGGAGCGTGCCGTTCAGTCGCTGAACGTGCCGTTTATTTGGCAACCGAAGCAAGCGACGTCAGTAAAGTCGGTGGTGCTCCGGCCCATTTATTTATTTATTTTATAATCAATGTTCGAACGTTTGACGAATGTCTAGTTGATCTCCAAGCACCCGATTTAATCATCGTAGCACGTCGTAAAATACTCGCCCTCGAGCACCGCGTACAAGCTTCCTATTTTTGCGTGTTTCTCCCTTAGACTTTCGTGTATTGCCTCATGGTGTAATACGCCAAAACAACAAGGACGAAAACGAAGGGAGAACTAGACTGGACGCGGCGTATTGCCTGTTGTCAAGGAATGGCCGCCTGTGAGGCCAGTGACGCGCTCCCGATCCGCGATCCAGACTTGCACTGTGAGAGTTCTAATGCATTGCACCCGCGGAGTGCTGCACGGAGAACAGGCCCCGGACGAACTTGCCGAATGCACCTAGTGCAGACTGATGCTGTCGCCATAGATGTTGTAGAAAAGTACCGACCTCAAACCGAAACTAGCGCCTTTTTGTTCGACGTGATGGGTGGGGATGCGGAGCGCAGTCGCTGCCATCGTTTATCTATAAACGTTGGTTGCTGCAACGTGGAAGTTATATTTGCGATGATATCCAATTAAGGAACTCGGCTGTCAGAGATATCTACAGACGGCGTAAGTTTCCGAAGCCAGCTGACTACAAAACAACATACACTTGAGAAAATTTATGGCACTGTACGCGCAAAAGCTTGCTTCGTTTTAAGCATAAATATTATGAGTGAACCACTGAAAGGATACTGCTTAAATCTAGTTCTTTGGAACATCTAGCAATACGTTTCGTAAGACTTTTTTATTTCCCTGGTGAGGGCATTGAGAACGAGAGCTTTCTCAAACAAAATGCGACGGGGCAAGATAGCTGCCGTTCAAATATGACTGTGCTTGAGCCTCGGGCAACGTCTCCATGTTTAGCCTTCCCGGACCCTAAGTGAATGCGTCACAGGTTTCTGCTGTGGGAGCTTTGTAGAAAAAATGTTCCACTTTTCACCTGCACACAGATGATGCGAGATCTCGCGGCCTCTGTGTTTGTCCTGGGCCTTTCATTACACACTGGTAGGTTTCAGCGTCTGTACGGCAACAAAGCGACCGTCGATTCCTCCCTTCGTGGAATATCAGACGCTTACAATCCAAGCTCGCGTTTGAGCTTGTAGGCCCGCGGGACGCGGTTTCGAGCAGAATACCAACTTTTTCTTTCAGCTCCGCTGTGCGAATGCCGCCTCGCAGCAGACGAATTCCCGTCGTCTGATCTCGCTCCTCGCCTGGGCGAGGTATGACGGGATTGTCGGCGCGAGAGAGCTCAAAGAAAACGTACAGCGAGCGGCGTGAACGCTCGCCTCCCCGCGTTGTCTAGTGCTCTCGAGCATCGCCTAGGGATCGCGGGGGATTTTTCGTCAAAAGTTGCGAAGTTGAGCGCGCGCAGGGAGGAGGAAACTTTGTGGCGTTCTTTTGGTCACTCCCCCGCTACGTCAAAAAGCGAAGAATGTTTTGCTCTACGAGTTTAGCTACCCAGGGATCTTTTCCAGTCGCCGTAAGCTAGCGCAATAGCGGGTGTGGCTGCAGCTTTCGCTGACTTGTCGGCTTACAGGTGAACAGAGTGCACCCACATTCTTTCTTTAAGTACAATATTTAAAGGGGCACTCAAGCAGTTTTGGAGAAGCTCCTTTTTGGTGCGATGGCGTTAAGGAAGTGTCAGTGAATGAGTATCTTCAGTTTTAAAAGCCAGAACCGCCTATTAATCACGTAGGAATAAAATACGTGCGCACTCTTTTATGTACTTGCGGGGACCAATGAAATTATCGTATATTTGAAAATTTTGGCGGCCTTTGTAATGTTTCGCTAAAGAAACTATTTTCAGTTCATTTAGATATATTGTGCACGATAATTTCACAAGACGTAAAACATTTCTAGTTTAGAATACGCGATACTGCAATTATCGTTTCACAAACAAAGGGACTACGGTTTCTCCTTGCCTTCCTCCGCGGGGTGTGAATTCCCGTTCCCTCGGGATGCGCGGAAGCGCATGTATCTGCGCGTGTTGCAGGCCGGTCGTGTCGGTCGCGGGCCGGCCAGGCCGGCTCCTTCTGTCCGCAAACATGGCGTCGGTGGTGATCGTCGACGTGGACGGCGTGGTGAAAGCTCATCGTTCCGCGTAAAAGCGCTATCCTTGACTGTGAATTTTCGTCGTGTGTCGCTATGATAACTCAGCACGTACTAGAAGGGAAGATCCACCTACTCGTGCGGCGATGTCGTGGCGGCACTCTCAAGACAGCAGAAACGCCCGTGCCGTCGTGTTTGTTTACTTCGACTACAGCAGTGGTGCTTTCTAAGCATTTGTGTCCTCGAACATCGCCCGGATTTCTTCTTTGGCGCATTTCATGCGTGTGCTCAAGTTCAAGGTATTACTGGCGCGTACCGTATTAAAGAATGCGAATTTTCACGCGTTTTCATCACCGGAGAAAAGTGATTAGTGTGAGCAATCCTGAACGCTCGCAACGTCTATCTGATCACGAAATCATATTTCTACGTTGCTATATCGCTGCTAAGATTACATTGTCTTTTATAATCGCAGAAAAGGCGTGTGGCGATATTTGTACTATTGCAATGTCGTGTATTAGAGTCGTGATCGTCCAAGACTGCGTACTGCATCTTTTTATTTTCTTTTTTTCATCCACTGTACCCTGCAAGCCTATCAAGAAAAATAATAATGAAGCATTAGGGTACAGAAAGGGTACAGAAAACTGTCTGTCTATATTCTGTTACGGCATTGAGTAGCAGTGCGTCCCCTTTTAGAGGGGCCGCTGAAACAGCTGACAGCGGTCGCCGTGCTGACGACCCGCTGCGCTTGTTGTAGTGGTTGCAGGTGTGTGTACGCGCGGCGCAGAGCGGTCGTTCCGGTCGCTTCGGTTGCAACGGACGCAGTCGTAGGTACGCGCTCGTTGCACATGTCTGAACCAGCCTTCCCCCGTTCTCCCAGGCGAAAGTCAACGTGGCGACATCGTTTGACATCACGTACCAGAGGTAACGCTGCGATGTCAAACGTTGGTTTGGTTACAACTTGCCCCAACCGCATATCGATGAACGCCCGAAAAGGCCTGCGTTTCGTCGTCCTCGGAACCCGAACATGACTCCGAAGCGCTGCTATCGTCCACATCGCACGTCGGAGTGGCGTCATAGGAAATCATACCCAGGTCGGCTGTCCGCCGAAGAATTTCAACCTCTAACGGCGTCAGGTCCTCGAGCGTAGATACTCCGCCATGATCGAAGCTCGAATGACAAAGAAGTTCGGCCGATGCGTCCACAATGGATGCGGCTACCTCGGGATCACTGCGCGACGGAATATCGTCCAACGCCATTGGCCCGAGATCCTTTTGATAAGCGTGCGAGGACCAATGAGAGTGGTTTCGTTTTCGGATGGATCTGAGGTTTGGCGGCCTTTAATTACATTTTGATTAAAGAAATAATCACCCTATGACTATACTTTTGGTTTTTAGGGATACTTAGGGCGTCTAAATTCAGCTGTCATCATCAAAACACGGACTCAAAAACCACTTGAGTGCCCCTTTAATTTTACAAGGACTACCGCAATACGATGGTATGAGAATTGGAAAGTAGTGTTGGAGAACACTTTTGAAAACATCAAAAGTGTTTCAAATGCTTTCTTGAGAAATGTTCGGGAAAAGTAACATGAAGGTAATTTGTAATGCAACGAGTAAAGTAGTCCGTTATTTTCAGCAAAAGTAATTTGTAACGGTAATCCATTACATTTCAGACTCGGTAATTTGTAATTGTAATCCATTACATTTTGAAGTAACGGGCATAAGGCTGCTCCCGTGGGTCGCACATCGTTTAGGCGAGGGCAAAGTTCGCAGAGACGTGGGTAAAGCGATGGAAGGCCAAATTGGGCAGTGCACCAAGGAGTGTACTGCACCTCAGTACCCTCTTGGGGTCTACATTGGCCAACGGATATGCATACCCAACAAGGACTGCCTGTGCTATTCAAAATAGGTCACTTTCCGCTAATATTGCAGATCTTATGTGCACGTGGTGGAAATTTAACATGACTTATTGGTTTAGTTTGATATCGAATCGCCAATGATTGTAACGTAATCATTGTGAGAACATTTATGTAGTGGAAAAGATTTATTACAAACCTAGTACTCACTGTATATGTAGAGAATGCTGTTTCACGTGGTGTGGAAATATTTACTCACGTCATAAAGTTCTAGCGTGAATCCAGAACACGCGTATTGAGTTGTCGGTGTTTGCTCTAAAACTCGGTGTCATGTACACGGATACAGCTGTCCATATATCACGAGTACCTTTCCAAAAGGATTTATATGAAAGTCTGCTGTTTTCTGTTGCATTTAATAAACATGTAATTATCAATGTTCGACGGTCTTGGTTAAGATGTTTTATTAATATATAAAATCAGCGACATTGATGGAAATATAAAAATGGTGATAGGTTTTTTTCAGTAGTCACATGACGAAAAGAGGGCATGCCCAATTTTGAATGCACTGCAATACTCCTCATGGGTGGGGAATTATAATACCCCGCTCTCTGGGCTCTGGGGACTGATGAAATGATGACATATATAAAATCGTCTGGGGAATTAAGAAATGGCTCGAAACGGTTTGAGATTCCTGGGGTACCTCACGTGAACTGCGCACGTGGGCTTACTCTGTCCCATGAGGGGAGCCCTTGTGGGCTGCCCTCCTTAGTCCCCTGTGGGCTCCACCCCAACTACATGCCCTTTGGGCCCACTGAGAGAGGCTCATGCAGGGTTGCCTAAGTAGAGCGAATCTGGGTCCCACTAGGAGAGTTCATGGGCTTCCCACTCAAGTCCCCTGTGGGTCCCCAGGGCAGGCAATGTGGGCTGCCCAAGTTGGCCTCACATGGACCCGACATGCAAAACCGACGTGTGAATCATGTGCGCTGCAGAAGATTAAACACACGGCGGCCCCACTTTTAGAAGCAATTTTGTTCGTCTTGGCATATCACCCACTGTCGAAGCACCTTCAGCTGGGCCGAGTTCGGGGTGGCTCGAATTAGGCATCCCATGGGGCTGGGACAGTGTCGGTTAAGACTGAGAGCCAACGCGCCCGTCCGGGGTCGGGACCCAAAAGCTAGGCTCCTGCACTGCTTCAGCAGGCAGAGACGAATACCCTAAGATCTGGTCAAATAAATCCTTGGCGTTTGACACCACAAATCTTCATGACCACGCCTTAAACAAAATCATCTTCAGAATATCTCAAAACGCAGACTGATCGTTGAACTCTTCAGCCGTTGCTGTTGCTCTTGGAGCGAGTTGTCTTCTCTTCGTAAAAAATACCTGGGGCTATTTGTTTTTTCACACGCAGATGTGTCGGCACAATACGAGGTTCCGCGGCAGTGTCGTTCCAGACTCGTATGTGATGCTAGGCTATAGCTTAAGTTCCGGACACGGCGTCGCTTATGACAGTCCCAGCACTATCAATACGAAGGTGAGTCTCACAAATACTTCCAGCATATATTTAATTGGTGTCCTGATTGGTAAATTTTGCCAGTCTTGGGTAGTAACGCGTTACTAAAACGCATTACTGTAACTTCGTTAATTTTTGGTAACTGGTATACGAGTTACTTTTTAAAAATGTAACTTGTAACTCTAGTTTTATTAGTTTTTCTCAGTAAACGATGAAAGTAACGGCGTCACTTCCGTCGTTACTTTCAGTTTTCTATTAAATAATACATCATTGACCAAGTACAATAAAGCTATTCTTTGCACTTTCCAAATTGCCTGCTCCGACATTTCTAGCATCAAGTTGGCCTTGGACAAACCTATGAGTGCGTTCTTTCTCGCGAGGGGCGACACGAATATAGCCAAGTGTATATGTGATGAAAAAAAATTACTTGTCTTTACACACGCGCTTGTACTTTAAGACTGATTACCTACATCTTAGTATCTTCTAGCACTGTCTATGTTTCGAATCTTTTTCTGCGCAAAGCTTTCTCAATCGGGTGACTCAACCGTGAGAAAACAATACACACCATTGGCTCTGCGAATGTTCTGTATTTTGTTTACCACCACTACTTCGCACTGCGCATGTTTCGTATTTTGATTTGCGCCACTACTCCGGAATGGTGTCAAAAGTCGATGCGAAATTAACTGTTGTTTGCGCGGGGTTTCCTTGCTGCTCTGCTTGCGCGGGGTCTGTTCAGCAAGGGCAAGGGACTTGCTCGCCATCCAACGAGGGAAAC
>JAZHYW010021981.1:0-12452 GCA_037355805.1 Ixodes ricinus
GCGGCGGCGCGACATAGTTACACTGAGTTCAGCTCGTCACCGCTCAGCGGCGACGAGCTGTACTTGCGCAATTGACCAAATGTTGGGAGCGATTGAGGCGACTGTTGGCACTTGCGCGTTTTATCGAACGTTTACTTTGAACCATGTTTTAGACGTGTGTTAGCAACGCTTGCCCCTCCCCCCCCTCCCTCTACCGTACAAATGATTTGATTGGCGCTTTCCCCTAGTAACTTCCAAAATATTTTATTCAACCCATCCCAATCCACATCTTTCCTTCCTCTCCCCTTTGGCTATCGCGAGTCTTTTCTCTGCCTGGAGAATAACATTTCGCATAGCCATTAAACCCCCTTTCCCGTTTTATACACCACATCCCCCCCCCCCCCCCCCCGCTCTCCCTCCGCGCTACTCCGCGTCTTGGCGGATGCGTTGAATTCGTGTTTCTCGTCGCGTTTCACCGCGTTTCTACCTCACTCTGGAAAGCGTCGTCCGATACTTAGATATATATAGACCATGCAATAGACCCGTTGCTCTGGGCCAGAAGGCGCGAGCGCGTCCGGAAGACTTACGCAAGACGCGACCATGTTATGCTGGCTGCACCATCAGTGTGGCGCTGTAACATTCGATGTTGCACGTGCCACGTTCGAATACAAGCATCTGTCAGCATGTGCAAAAATGCGCAATAACAAAATGTAAAAAAATATATGCAGCTCGCGGCCGCAGCGCCCCGTTAAACATTCCTTTCATCTTTGCTTTCTTTCATAGCTTCCCCGAGCACGTATGTTTCACTTTACGTGATAGCGAAGCCGAAGCTACTCGCCAAAACACGTTCTCCTGAACGATGCTCGCACTGCACGAGCGCGCGTGCTCGGCAGGGACGCTAAAAGCTCGCAGCTCGCTCTTGTAGCCTCTGCTACGCTGGCACTTAGAATGGAACGGAGTATAAAAACAGTAGTGGGTATAGTAGTGGGGAAGCGTATCGACGCATGTTCGAAACGCGAGCCAAATATTCTATTTTGCTCGCCTGGAGCGCTGTTCAAAACTTGATAGCTACGGGCCTATTGCATTACATCATTATGTTCACAATTTCTGCAGTTAATTTCGTAATACGGTTTGACTATTTTTACCGTCGGTGTGCCGGCTAGGTGTCATCAGAGCCGGATTAAGGCATTTCGGGGCCCTGGGCTAAGGACGCCTCAGGGGCCCTAATGATTATGATGATGGTGATGATGGCCACCATTGTTCGTAAAACTAACGCTCCAAAATCGCCTCAAAATACAAAAAATTTACCATTCCCGTCTGGCTTCAACTAGGAGCACCTGGCAAGACCACCGCGGAGGCGGCATGCAGCTTTGTTCCTTCCGCAGCAGCGTCGAAGGCCGCGCTTTCAAAGTGTGAACGCTGCTTAAAACATGTGTTTGCGCGCACGAGACATGAGCCCGAGTAGGGTGTAAGGGGAGGTGTTGTATGACATTTCCCTTCCTGACAGAAAAAAAAAAAAAAAGAGGCGCGAAAAACCCCAGATCGTGGGACCCCTCCTCGCGTGTTTTCTTCGTTTGCTCGAAACCGCTTTCAAAAAAGCGGACAAGCACCCTAAAGGCCTGTCCATACAGGATACTACAAAACTCACAACTCGGCAAATCGTGCCGCGCTCCGCTTCCGGCCGATCGGGGAAATTTCCTCCGTCAGACCTCCCTCGCTTCCTCCGCGACGGCCTTGCTCTGCTCATCACGTGGGTCCGAGAGCCAGTCACACGCTCTGTTGGCTGTCGGTCAATCGCTCAAGGCGTCCGCCGTTTTGGATGTCCTGAAAACGGGAAAGGGAAGATTAGAGTGTGAGGGGGCAAGCCAGGACGAGCGCGCGTGGTATCCAAGGTCGTGTCATCTTCCAGCAGTTCTGTGGATTGAATTGGATTCCCGCGGCTCTTGTTCCTAACGTGCACGTTGGAGTTTAATAAAATAAATGATATATTCTTAAGTTCTCAGTGTTTCTACATACAACTAAAAGTCTCACTTTTGCGTACTGCACTTTATTTATTTTTTTCGAGCTACGAACGTGGATTTTGACAAAGAAAGCTGAGCCAGGGCGGCCGGAACGCACCTTCGACGCAGGAATGTCCCAAATCCACCCGAAGCCGGACCTCCTTGGCCTTCGAGCCGAGGCGATGGCGATACGCGAGGGCGTTGGCGAGGTGAGCCAGACGCACGTGGCGTTTGACGTTAAATCTGACGAGCACCGACTTCAGAGAAAAGTGGAGGAGGCGAGGAGAGAAGTCGTGATCGTGAAAATTTTCACGACTCCTTCAAACATTTTCACGGCTCCGACACATCGTAAGAATAGAAGCGTCCAATTCAATTTTCTACGATTTGTCGGAGTCTTGCGTTTTGTAACCCAAAGGGCCGGCTCTCTACAGGATGGGAGTGTGCTACGCGAAGTGCGCGTTTGGCCTTGCTGACATTGCCATTATCTTTGTGTATCCTCTTCTCGAACGCTGCGTAACGCAACATCGCTTTCCGAAATATTTTTTCGTTTTTTTTTTTTACGAGCTGCATGGGCTCTTAGAGAGTCAGGGCTTTGAGCTGCAGCCCCTTAGATCGTGCTTCAGGCCTTGGGTTTGCGAGGCTATATAAGCACATGAATCAGCGTTAACGCTCACGCACATTGAGCACATATTTCACTCTAAGACAGTAGGAGGCTTCAAAGGTGAATAACTTATGAAAACTCAGGTTTAGCTTACCTAACTAATGGCGGGACATTCGCAATAGAAGCAGGATGTGAAATGTTTATATGATCGCACATTTAGAGATCTCAAAGCAATTGGCATAGTACTCACTGTAAATAACCACCTGTGTTTCTTCAAAGCATCGTGTTTTGTATTTGTGATATATCAAAAACAGTGGCTTTTGATTGTATAAGTGAACTCGTGGACAAGATAGGCGACAAACTTTAATTTGAATTTTTTATCTGATGCTAGAAATAATGGTATAAACATTTGCTCGATTGGTTTATTCCTGAGTTCCGAGAAACCGTATGCCGTACTTAATTTGTCCCATTTCTACAGTATTTTAATTGTTAAATGATTTTCTTAAGATAACCAGTTCAACTCAATTAAGTCATTTCAGCACAGAGGTTTTGACTTCCTCACGTAAGAAACTGTCACAGACAGTTTGAAAGTGCCTAGGATCCACAATTTGTGAAGCCGAAAAGAATCCTTCTGCGTGAAAATCGCACGAGTGCAGCATTGTCAACGGAAAATAGGAATTTACTCTCAGTAACTGTCGACGCCGAAATCTACAAAGCGTCCGTCTGAACGAGTAAGAGCTTTCTACACAGGTCCATGGTGTGGTGATTGGTTCTCTACTTCAGCCAAACTTATCAGATACCACTTCTTTGCGGCCTTTAATTTCATCTGTCGAATTTTAGGAGATTATGTCATACTTCAGTTCAGAGCCTGTCACTTATCTGATACCTTGATGACGTCGTAAGCATATCTCCATATAACAAATAGGCTATTTCATAAGGCCAATATTGTGAAATCTTGTTAATGAGTATAAATACATTCTCTAGTTGGTCTAGGTTGGTCTATTAAAATATTTCTCGAGAACCTAATTTATTTAAATAAGAACGGCCGAGGAAACAATACTTTTTTATATTATCTACGTCATTATAGAGGACTCTTCAGACTGCGAAACTCACAAAAAGTTGCTCTACGAAACCCAAACAGTCAACTTGCCACTTCATCTGTTTTTCGTGATTCAGCACATCGTTAATCATGTCGTAGACCTACTTCTTCACTAAGCGCTCATGCATTATAGTATGTTACAATATTAGATGAGCAGTCAAACCTCTGGCTAGAGCTCGAGCCCTTCCATACCATTCGGTGCACGCGCAGCCGAAGCGCGGCGGCAGGCAAGAAGCGCGTGCTGGGGACGGAGCTTCTCTGGCCTTTTTTATTATTTTTTTCACGCAACTATTTTCCGCTGGTACGGCCGTGGTCGATGGTAATCCTCTCTAGCATTAGACCAGTTGTTTCGCCGCCGAACCTGGCCGATATTGACGATTGGACGTAATCAGACGCATCTGGAGTCCGTGAGAGTGCTGCAATTTAGGCTCGAAAGCACCTCGTGGTTGTCCAAGTGAGTCAGCACCATCGTGCCATTCGTTGTGTGCCACAAGAAAGAAATTTGTATCACAAAATTAAGCGAAAACTGGCATGAAACAGCAACACAATGGCGTGCGCGTTGAAACCGAAACCACTCCAAATTGAAGCAACCTCACGCCGGCGAGTGCACCAGCGCCCTCTACCCGGCGGTGTGCCAACTACTAAAATGAAAAGGCCTATAGCAACAGTATCGGACAGTAAACTTTGTAGGGATTTATGAAAAAGAAAATAATAAAAATGGCTTGTGAGGTGGGTGAAGCTACACTCTGTTTCACCTTGTGTTGTACCGCAGGAAAGGCTACAAGCACGAGCTCCTTGCTCTATGGCACACCTCGGCGGCACAAGCTCTCGTGCACCAAGGGCAGCTGCCGACGCTATGAGCTCGCGCTTCTAGCCTTCGTTGCGGTACAACATAAGGTGAAACGGAGTATAGCGTGCGCTCATCACGAGCGTGGGTTAGAACGTGTGTGGACACCATCGAAACGGTCGCCAGATCTTGAGTCTCCCCAACTTCGACAGTGTTGGCTTGAGAAAGAGCATTTCTGTGATAAGGCTTCTAAAGCCTGAAACACATGTGAGGAAAAATCGCCTCACATCGCGCCGCCAAGCAGCGTAATTATAGCAAACTTCGCGCGGGACGGCACGGCATTGGGCTACGTCACAGCGTCAGCGCGACGCGAGGCGATTCTCGCTCCGATGTGCTTCACGCTTTATTTATTGAAACCATGATTTAACGAACTACTACGAGGATTTCGCGTTTGTTACAGGTGGTGTCTAAAGGAGCACATGTTGTGGGGCGCTCGGCACGCCACGCGGCGGCGAGTGCCGAAACTAACGGGTCGGGGGGGGGGTTCTGTTGACCGCCTAGAAACTGGACGGCCAAGCCAGGCCATGGGCACTGACTGTTCTGTTCGTCCGGGCTCCTGTCAGCCAAGTCATGGTAATAAACTCTGCCTGAGTTCACGGAACGAGTCGTCTTGCCGATCACGTGCGGCGGGCGGCAGAAATCGAACGCCACAAGGTCCATTCACACAGGGGCGTTTGCTTATGTTTTCCTACGCTACGTTATAGCTAGGTCTGGGCACTTGATCTAATAGCCTACAGATGAATCAATTAATGCTTTAATGGCGATTAAATTTTTAACCAGTTAATCTGTTATATTTTGACAAACAGACGAAAGTAAATATTTGACGCTTTCACCACGCAGACCTGTACGAGTACGCCTGTATGAAGGCAAACTTTAGGTGAACATTTGACCTAAAGTAAACTGTAGGGGCGAGAACTGAAACTTGAAACAAGTGGAGAAGGATATATGTGTCCCGGCCACATCAACACCATGCTATTGTCTGTTTAGCGTAGCCGCGACTATCGTGAACAATCAAAGGAGTTCCCTATTGCTGGAAAATATTAACGAACCTGCTTGCTTCTCCGACTGAAGTAATAATTTGTGAGTGTGGGTGTCTTTTGACGGTTCTCAAATACATATCAAAGTTGATTTAAAATCTGAAATTGTACATTCTTTCGTTTATCACTAATTCAACAATGGCGAAAAAATTAATTGTAATTTTTACTTTTTTAAAACTATGATACATGGGAATGTATGAAACGTATTGTTTGATTATTTATACGATTAAAATTGACGGCCAGCCCTAGTTATACATTAGTCCCCAGGCAGGCACGTAGACAGGATTTGTGTCGGGGGGGGGGGGGGGGGGGCGCCCATGACAAAATGCTGTATGAGGGGAGGGGATGAGGAGGTCCCAGCAAAATCGAAGATTTCGGGGGGGGCCCGCGGGCCCCCCCCCCCCCCCCCCCCCTGGATACGTGCCTGTCCCCAGGACATCCGTGCTTTGAAAGATACGTACCGCTTGGCGGTTCTCCCGTGACCATGTTGTAAAGATATAACTAAATATTACGACAACAAGTGTGCGTGAATTAATGATAATAATAATAATCTTCATTTTCCAGACATACATGTGTCTGAGGGGCTGCGGCAAAAGAACACAAAGCAGAATTCGGCACAGACACCTAAGACTGCTTATGTGTGGGAATGCGAAAGACATTGTAATCCCTTTGATGAAAAGTTTTCGACACGCATTAAAGTCTCTTCTGATTCGGTGTGTGAGGCGCGGGATGCAGCGCGCTCATCTTATACGCTCCTGACGTGGCGCCACCTCCTCCCCTTTGGCTGCGCCGTCACATACCCAATGACGCACGCACGAGGCAACACCTCCTAGAAACAAGGCCGTAGCGCTCCGAGTGCTTACGTCACAATGGGGAATTGGAGTAGACCGTTTCTGCAGCTCGCTAAGCAGCCGGACAGCGCTCCGTAATCCGCCGCAATACCTTGAACTATGCAGACAAGGCTGGCAGCGCGCATGCGCAGCTGCGGCGTTTTCTTCATAAATACCGTAGCGAAGGAGAAAAACGATCTACTACAATTCCTCAATGTCGGAGGAAGGAAGGCTATGGCGCAACTACGTGAGAAAATTTCTGCTATCGACACTATCGACGTGAAAACAAATGTTTCTTCTCGAGCGGCGTGGTGGTGTTCGTGCGCGTTTATCCGACATTAATATACGTTTTGAAAGCGCAGTCTTGTACAATTTATTATATATATAATATAAACGTAATATACAACGCGTTACCAAGGTTGAAAGTACCAAATTTATATTTATGATTATCCCCGTAACCGCGGGACTACGCGCAGTCCCACAGCTCCCCACAGTTTTCGAATGAACCGGCTCCGAATTTCCGATGCGACATCATCTTCCCTCGTACGGGCTCCAATTCTGGTAAATTTACGTTGTGTGTGAGCTGCTGACTGTCTGAAAAGGAACGCTGAGACATTTCAAAAGGAAAAGGTGCCGAAAAACAAAATCCAGTCATCGCCGCAGGGAGTGCACACGAGCAAGAAAGAGATGGGTCGACAATGTTAAGCCTCTCGTCCCACACTGTTGCTGCTGCTGCTCTCGTGTCTGTGTGTGTGGTTCTTTTGATCCTCCTACCCGTCGTTTTTGTGTCGTCACCGCAACCTCGGGTAGTCTTTTTTTGTTTTTTTTTCGTGTTCGCTTGATACTTTGGCATTTACGTGGATTCGCGAAACAAGTCCTGCTACGGTTTGAGTGACGTGTTGGCAACTATAGTCCGTTGCAACCTAGGAACGAGCGGCGAGGGTAAGACGGGCCGGGGAGGAGGAAGCAGACGGAACGCTAAAGAGAGAAGGATCGTTCCTCTCTCTTCTTTAGCGTTCCGTCTGCTTCCTCCTCCCCGGCCCGTCTTACCCTCGCCCTTCGTTCTTAGGTTGCAACGTACTATAGTCAACGATGACGCTGTTCGATGACCTCTCTCTCTCGACAGGGAGAGACTTCTTGAAGTTCGTGTTCAAATGTTTTCGTGATGGATCTTGTGGGACGTATGAATACGATCGACAGGTGAGAAACAAGTTATTTACGGGCTTTCTTGGTCATGTAAGACGCAAGTAAAGTGTTGCAGTCGATTTTCTTTTTTTTGTAGTCTCGTGATAGAATGGAATCTTGTCTTCGTCGTTATCCGTTTGCTATTGCGTCGACATTTGTAAATATGCGTGGTAATATTCTAGTTTTTACTGGAAGGTAAATAACAAGTCTGTGTGATTATTGAAAGTGCGTTGTTTGTGCTTATGTGATTATTTATACTAATGTTATTTTATTGCCTTTACCACGTTTATAGTACAATCTTAACTGTATTAAGGTAATAGTATTATTGTATACAAAATAGGTTATATTTTGTTCTTAGGCAGCTCGAGCCCATAGGAAGAAGTAAATTAGTTGACTGTAAATAGTAAGGTTAGTACCCCTGCCACATGGAAAAGTTGATATATTTTGATTAAATGATACGGGATTTAATCAGCTCGCTGTTTTGAGTGATTATACGAGCGTCGCAAGTTGATTTGTTGACCCCATATTGTCATTCGATCGAAATTACATTAATTTTAATTCAGTGACTGCACGCGATAACATCGCTTACATGATCGTAAGTGACACTTGTCGAGCCGTGTCCGCGTTGGCTACGTCTACCTGATTTTTAACTGATCTGTATTGCTGTGTCCAATCACTGCGTGTCTCGCCATTTTGTCGAAGTATTTCTGTATAAAATATGCATTCCTACAGCAATAATTGCGTGACTCAATGTTTTCGACTTAAAACAATCACATTTTTCTATAGACGTCTTCTACGCATACCTCGTGCCATTTCGTACCGATTATTTAGCGGTGTAATGTTTTGCCCGTGTAATAAAGTGTTTCTTAGACCCGTTGCTATGTGCAGCTTTCATTTTAGCTAATACGACACGCGTATGTGACGAAAAGCGCGTTACGACGGTCGATCCACGCGCGTTGCCTTCGCTTCGACGCGCGCCCCGATGGCCTTCCTTTGCGACGTCACGAGAAGAGCGCTACGGCCTTCTTCTCTAGGAGGTGTTGCACTAGGTCACACCTTTAGTCAACCAGATGGCTGCGGCGTGACGTGTGCAATGACCTACACACTAGGCAGACCTTTAGTCAGCCAGGACCATGGAGCCGCCGTCGCATCGGGGAAGCGTGCTTGCCTCGCACCCCGAAGGCCTGGTTCGATTCCCACCCAGACCGAAAGGCACCAAAGTTTATTTCCAAAGCCATTGATTTGCTTGGTTTACAGAAAACTCCGTGATAAATTTGACTTCAATCCGAGCATCTTTGCGTGTTTCTACTCTTTGCCCCGTTCTCCATTTTTGGTGCCATCGCTCGATCACTCCGCCGACGACGCATTAAAATTCTTCTGACGAGGCCATCAGCCCCTTTTTACGGCTGTCAATGGTGTGCAGGACCAGCGTCAGTATTAAAAGCAATTATACAAAAAATAATCAAATTGACATTAGCTAAGCATCGTAATCACAATAATTAATATCAACGTCATTAAAAGTTTAAAAAAATCATTCACATCGACATCATTGAGATCACATTCATTAACATACAATATCAGCGTTAATGTAAAATTCTTCATTTCTGTTGCATTCAAACAGAAAATATGTATAAAGATATATGAAAGACATTGGTATAATTTTTCCACATCAAATTATCAATAGTCTTAATTATTATTGAAAAATATCGAAAGCCCTATAAGAAACACTTTGAAATCTGTTACCCACTAGTGAAACATGTTTTTTAAAGTTTAGAGCTGCTAGTGCGAAAAAATACGCTTTTACTTTTTACTTGAACATGCGGATTCTTGGACCTTGGCGTACTATTTCAACAATATTGGGGTGGTTATTTATTAGGTCGGATAATTGGTCATCAAATTTAATGTAACTATCATAAAAATGATGAGTTATATGAAGCGCCCGTCTGAACACCTGTCTTGAAAAAAGAGCCTGCTATGGCTTTTTCTTTATCATAAATCAAGATGTTGTCAAAGACTACTACAAATACGCATACTAAACGCGCAAGGCCGTGGTGCATGGTTTGCGCTCGATTGCTTTAACCGGTGGCAATAAACGCACTAAAAGACGTCCAGCTCCGTAACGTAGTGTTTTTTGGCTCTGCTTTATTGGCCTAATTAACTTGTTGTGTCGGGTGCGCTCTGACTTAGAGCGAAAATTCATTTAAGCGTTTTTGTCGTCAAAAGTTCTTTCATTCACGAAATGCTGACAAGGCATGCCTTATGGGCCCTTAGCCAGGGGGGCAGAGAGGGCAGGGGGGGGTGGCTAGAGGTCCCCGCCCTCCCTCGAATTTTCTGTGGAAAGGAGAAGAGCTAAAGGAAGGCTTCGCGAATGTCAAGCGAAAACCTATATTTTTTTCTTTGTTTTTTACAAACACGTCGGTTTGAGCTATGTACATGCACACGCTGGCCCACCGGTTTAAGTCACATAGCCTCCAAGATTTGACACAGATGTAGTTTTCACATGCAAATCGAGCGCTGGGAGACCTGTGCAAGACGGTAAACAGAAAGGGACTCGATCCCGCCGCCTTGCTCGCACCAAGAAACATGCTAACAGGCTCACCACGTGCGAGACTGAGCTAGAACTTTCCAGGCCCATGTCCTGCGGCGTTGAATACATCGGCCAAACGGGTCGCTGCGTAAACGACCAGCTCCGGGAGCATCACAAAGAAGTCGAGGACGCCGCACCCAACAATCAGCACCCGATAGGCACGCAAAGACGGGAATGTCGCGGCTGCGCTCCCGACGCACGAGGATGCTGGTAAATCTTCGTGAACGCGTCGGGAGGGAGATTATAGAAGCCTTTCGAATGGTGACGAGCCCGCAAATCATAGGCTCATTGTCTCTTTTGCTCGAGAAAGATCTCTGGGCCCTGGCGGCTCGACTGATGCCATTTATCCCTAAATCACCCCTCACCCCCTCTTCCAATGCTTGGAAGTCGTGGCCTCAGAAAGTGCCCCCCCCCTCCCCCCGAAAAAAAGTTCCTGGCTACGGGCCTGATGTCTTATATATTCTTTATCGTTTCATTAACACGTCTTCACTGATTGATTGAATATGCTTTTAATTTTTTGAATATTTAAAACGATAGCTGCTGGCTTGTGAGCCTCTAACAAAATCGCTTTGCCAACCCTGCAGCGCGGAACAAAGCCAGTATCAAAGAACAAACTTTTCCCAGCTTGGCACTCTCGCTCGGGTAGATGAGCTAGCTGGGCTCCACTTCTGGGTGAACTGGGCAGTGCTAGCACCACTGGCACGTTTGCTGGCATGTGTCAGCGAGAGCACGCGCTGAGCGCTGAACGTGCACGGGCGAGCAGCAGAAAGGAGGAAATTAAGAGCAGAGGAGGAACATCCCTGCCACGAGCCAGTTTTCTGGCCATACGGATGAGTGCCGCCATCTAGTGGTTGAACTAATGGCTTGTTCAAGATGGCCGCCAATGGGACCGCCGCCTTAAACACTAAAAGTTAAGGCTTTTTTTGGGGGGGGAAATTTTCGAAACGCAAATAATTTAAATAATAATGAAAGGAAACATTCGCAAGAAACATTGGTGTCGGAGCAACACACCGACCAGCACGAACGTATACTAACTTTACAGAGCACTAAATTATTTTCTGCATACTGAAACCTATGAATCATTGAAACTAGTGCCACTAAATAAGCTACGCTTCTGAGTAACGACACTTGGCCATGTTGTGTCTTAAAATTATGGTTGCTAGTTATCTGAAGCTTTATCTGAAATCACAGAAAAACGCTTTTCCGCCCTCCACAAACGTTTGAACAGCTTCGCGACAGAGCAAAGACTGCACGCACGCACGTATACGTATACACGCGAATCCGTAATGCTGAAAGTCGCACTTTGCAAGATAACTTGTTCCGGCAGCTTGGCGTCTAAACCAGACTTGTGCCTATCTCAAATACTCTACTCAAGATACTGTATCTTAAATACGTTTTGGAGTATCTTGGTATCTTGCAAATACCTTTGATGGAGAGTATTTAATACTCTATTTTAATTACAATTTCGAGTATCTTGTACTCATTATCTTAAATACATTTTTGACATTCCGCCATTTTTCGAGTTTTTCGGTATGAAGTGGCGTGGGCAGTGGCACGAGCAAACGTGAACATTCTTTCCGAGCAAACGAATCCTGTTGCTAGCTCCGATTAGCTACGGTGTCTTTAACTGAGCTCGTAAAAATATCGCTTTCTTGCCGACTGTGACTCATATTTCAGCCCAAAGTTCGTACAATGAAGGTTCTCCCCTCGCCTTCCCAAAGGCGCCTTTTGTTTCTATAGAGTTTTCCCCAAAAAGAATCCTCGAAACAAAAGGTGTGGTTTTACGGAAGTAAAGATGCCACCCTGAGGCGCAAGCAGAGCGGGAAACGACCTACGAGAACAATGCAGACTTGAGTGGTCAAAAAAATAACAAATAGAAATAAGTGAGAAGTGGACACACACAAAAAGTTGACATTTTTGTTTTGCTTTTTGTATATTTGACCCCGCTAAAGCGAAACGTCGAGGTTTTTTTTTCTTCTTTTCTTTGTGTTGCCAGTCCGGCACTTCTTGCTCTAGCCGAACACTGTCTGTAAGCGAACATTGATAAGCAGAGAACAGTGCTGGGAAACGAACTAGGAGCTGGATTACCTCTCAAAATGCCAACTAATATCCCCCAACGTTGAGTGCTTTTGAACGCAACCTACTTGAAGAAGAATGCGACCACGCCGTAAGTTATTATGTGGTTTCTCTTTGTTTCCATTCACTCTATCCGTATCCAAAGTTCGTTTATAGTGAACTTCCTGTATAGGGAATATGGATTGTGGTTAAACGATGCGTCTAAGGTGCG
>JAZHYW010021982.1:0-10643 GCA_037355805.1 Ixodes ricinus
AAATTAAACTTTACGACAAAGGTACCTACAACGCAATTAATACATAATTAAGTAATTTCCTTACATCGTTTGAACAGGAGTCTGATGTGCACTCTGTTGAGGAAAACTGGAAATTATAATCATATAAAATGCTCCAACTCATCTAACAAAACATACCATCGATAAATATAAAAAGTAACTCATGTTCATGGTACAATATGAAGGTAAAGTGGTTAAATAATTAAAAAAGAAACGTGAATTTAGAAAGACACGGCATGTTGGGATCAGCGCGATTATTGGACACATATCAAATAGAGCATGAATCTAAACATACTATCAGAGAAACCAAGCAAACATTTTCTTGTATACAACTTCCCTCAATGCTAAAAAAAACAGAAAATTTATGAAAACGCTATATCCCTAGAAGCCTGATGCAGCAGTAGACATAAAGAATGAGTCAGGTACTCGTGTCAATAACAAGCCGTGCGCCACCATTCTTAAGAAAGCACTCTGTTTCATATTTACCAAAAACAATCTTGACACACTTACCCTTTATCATCAGCAGACAGTGTCAAATGATGGATCCGATTACTTTTGCTCCCCCTTGTATTGTGAACATAATTCACTTCATAAAACTTTCCTCCTCGACGAGTATTGACGACATTAATTCCAAAGATCTCAAAAACACTAAAAATATCTGCAGTGCTTTGCTGTAAATGATATTTGTTCAGTCCCTCACTGTAGGCCTTGTTCCATAGGATGTGAAAGGTGGGAGAGGGTCGTTTCTATCCTTAAAAAAGGGGACCGGTGCTCACCACTTAACTACCGTCCCATTTCACTAACTTGCGTATCATTCAAAATTATGGAACACATTATTTCACTCATGAGCGTGTTTCCTCGAAACTAATGACTTTATTCATTCATCGCAACATTAATTCAGAAAAAGATTCCCATGCGAAACTCAACTTGCCACACTTGCCCATGACCTGCATATTGTCACGGAGTAAGGTGAAGAGACCATAAATACGAACTGCAAAGGAAATGTTTATGCGGCGAACTTGTGCCAAACAATATAAAGAACGAGCGTCGAGACAGCAGAAAAGCAGGTGGCTATTTGGCGGCGCAACAGGAAGCGAGAGCGAGACCGACTCGACAGGGTCTCGGGCAGCTCCTTATCTAGTCAGCGTCGGCATCGGATCGCGAAAATTAGGCTCAAAATGTTCGAGCATCGAGCCTTCGGGGTGAGAATGAACAGGCCTTTTCGAGACCACGAAAGTAAGACGAAATGACCTCAAGTTAATCCTTGAGTAAGAATGAACGCGAATCTTATTGAATTTCGTGACTGGGCGCTGCTTCCTCGGCTCTGCGCACGCCAATATGAACCTCAATAACAACATCCAGACCGACGTCATTTTTTTAGATTTTGATAAAGCAATTGACAAGGTTCCCATCAATGCCTAATGCTCAAACTTTCCCTACTTAACTTAGACGCGTGGATACTAACATCGATTGGTAATTTTCTGCAAGAGCGCGAACAACTCGTAAACGTCAATAACCATTTATCTAGCTACGCATCCGTAACGACCGGCGTCCCCCAGGGCACCGCTCTGGGTCCCCACCTTTTCCTTATTTACATTAATGACCTTCCCCTTTCAGTTTCCAGCAACATCCGCCAAATTTGCCGACGATTGTGCTGTATATCGTAATATTCCTAATCTAAGTGACCATGTATCACTTCAAATTATCTTAATAATGTTTAAACCTGGTGCGATTTGTGACAAATGTCATTAAACATTAGTAAGTGTACTTTAGTTTCCTTTCATCGGCACTCTAACCTTCTAACCTACAACTATTCCATCAATAAGACCTCAATTTCATCAGCACTGAGTTATAAATGCCTAGGTGTGCTCCACACTAGTAACCTATCTCGGGCACTGCATGTTAACCATGTCATCTATGAGTCTAACCGATCACTCGGACAACTAAAACGTCACCTGAAATTCGCGCCATTAAACTTAAGACTTGCCGCCTATAAAACACTAATCCTCCCAAAGCTAGAATACGCTGCCGCAATAAGGGGAAACATTCCAAAATTACTTCAGTCGTCAATTAGAAGCAATTCAAAATCGTGCAGTCAGGTTATATGCTTTCTAGTTATTCATATGAAATAAGTGTCACCGTCCTAATGGAACGTGATTAACTAAATAACCTATCGATTCGCCGAAAATATTTGACAATAACACTCACGAATTTTACGACGATTTCCAGCCAAATTTACCGTATATCATGCCATCTGCATGAACTTTTATCGTACCGGTTATCCACTTAAGGTGATGCGCACCAAAACTAAAACAGTGACATTGCCTGCTTCATTTTTCCCTTGCGCAAGAAAAGAGTGGAATGACCTTCCCCACGGCATCGTTTGCATATCTTATTCTCCTTTTTTCAAGGAGAAATTGAGCGAAGTCATGCTCATTGACGCGCCCATAGTCATAGTTAATTTTCTAGCCAAAATCACATGAACCTCCAAATCGGTTTAGTGCCTTCATAAATAACCTCGAGAGTCCACTGTGTTCTTGTCTGTTACGTAATGCCTCTTCAAAAGTGATCTCACTAACTCCGAACCAGGGTTGAGCGGTATCGCGATACAAATGTATCAGCGATAGTATTTCAGAAATACATTTTGTATTCGTATTTCTGTATCGCGATACATTTTTTTCACCAGTATCTGTATTCCTGTATCGAAATACATTTGGAATGTTTCTTTGTATCGCGATACAATCAGGATGAAATGTATTTCGTTACATTCCTTGAGAAATACTCCCCCCCTCCCGAAAAAAAAAAGTTCGAACGCCTTTTTTATTTTTGAGGGCACCAGGGTCAAGGAGATGCTGGGGCAGTGACTCAATTTTTGCTCCTTATGTACACTAAAAAAAAATACTTTTTGCTCAACCACTGTCTGTAGGGGTCGAGGGACTCGTCAAGCTGTTCTATAGTCAGCTTTTTTCCTCGATCTCCCCTCATCTTTGATGGAAATAAAGGCGATTATTATTATTATTATTATTATTATTATTATTATTATTATTATTATTATTATTATTATTATTATTATTGTAACTTTGCTGACCAAGGTTCGTCCCATTCTCCAAACTATATTTCCATGAGTCCTCTCTCTCTTCTGAGAAGTGTTGCGTAGTCGGGTCCCTAGGTAGGGATTTCTGGAGTCATTGTTTGCTGGCATCCAGTGTCCGCTGCTAACTGTCTCTCTTGCCTTAGCGTACACAGTACACCCAGCAGGCAAAGCTGAGTCACAGTCCGTTGCAGCACAGAGCCTGGCGGTGGTTGACTTGAAATAGTAGGATGACTCATGCAGTGAAGTTCAACACACACCTGAATGCGTCTACGGCTGTGCCCGTAATATTCACGGCACAAGAACGTCATCAGTCGACGTTAACATTACTCGCTACTCTGGTGGTTCGAAACCCAGGAAGGAAGCCAGACGTGGCCTCGCTGTTCCGACCCAGACTTCGTACACCTGTGACTTGTCTCGAGTGCGCTGTTTCTCGGAGAGCTCGCACTTGGGCCTGCAATATCCAGGTCGCAATACTCACGAGGTCTCTGATTGGATGATGCTAGGCGAAACTTGAGCACTGCAATCCATGCGTCGGTGGCGGAGGCTCGGCAAAAGGACCGTCACAACAGGGATGCTACCGTATCGTTTTTCGAACCGTAACAGAAGATAAAACAAGATAAGATAAGATAAGTTCGAGGATGCTTCAGGTGGTCCACTATTCTCGAAAATTCCAAATGACACTGCCTGCAACAATCTTCAACGAGGTAACAAAAGTACGTATTGTCCTTTCATACAGCAGCTTGGGTAAAGTTTCAAGTTCAAGTCCACACCGACAGATACAAAAATACCGGTTCATTCCACCATGACGTCATGTGATCAACGTTGACAGGGGCGTCCTTATTGGCACAGAGGCGTCGGGGGCGTTTCGATGGGATTTAGGGAAACAGAATTTCTTTAGAGATCGAAGTTTTTTTCGCACCACTCGTCAGACAGACAGGATGTCAGAAAAGGGATCGCGGTCAACCCTTGATGGAACTTTCTTTAAGCCCATTGAAGACCTCTCTTCGTCCGAAACCCCTACCTTCAAGGCAAAGTACCAAGCCTACGGGAAAGTAATTTCGGGATCAATAACTTCCACTTCAAACTTCAAGCTTCATCTCAGTTGGCGTCTCAAACAAATTTGAAAAATGTATTGCAGTATCAGTATTTCTGTATTTGTATTTCTGCCCTCCCTAAATTGTATTCCTCTATTTGTATTTCCAAAGACTTGTTGCCTCTATTTGAAATGTATTTCCGATACGTATCGCGATACGTTTTTACAGATATATTTTAGTGTCAGTATTTTAGCTACTATTTTGATGTATCCCAGTATTTGTATTTCCAAATACATTTTTGAGTATTTCTGCCCAACCCTGCTCCGAACCCCTATCCTACTCTTACCTCTATCCGTTACTCAGCCCGCCTCAGTGCCCACACTGCGGCGACCGTCCCAATCTTATTCACATTCCCAATTCACGGTCGAACGTGTGTCTAACGGTTGCTTTTAATTTCTGGATGTGTCCATAGAAAAAACAGGGAACCCTTTAACCTTCCAAGTACACGGGAAAGCAATGCACATCAGTCGCTACCTGAACTTCTTGTCAGGCCACCCCAGAATTCACAAATCCTCTGGTGTCGGCGATGGCACTCGGGTGCCATCGCAACAAAACACTTATTTGTTCTCGTTTTAGGGGCGAAGCTCCTTAGGGTCTAGCCTTGTCCGTCCGTCCGTCCGGTCGGCCGGCCGGCGTCCGTGATCAGCATAAAAAGAAAAATGTTTGCGCAGTCGACAGGATTCGAACCTCTGCGGGGAGACCCCAATGGATTTCTAGTCCATCGCCTTAACCACTCGGCCACGACTGCGGGACAAGTAGGGGGCTCTGAGATGTGGTAGTAACTCAAGAGCTGGGGTTTCTGTCATGGATTAAACGTTGCATATAGCCGCTCAACGTTTATACAGGAGAGGGCGCTGCGGTCAAATGCGTACATAATCTGCATTAAACTTTGCATGCATTGGCTCAACGCTTATAGACGAGAGGGCGCTGCGGTCAAATGCTCAAATGTGTATATAACCACGTTCCATACCACACATTCTCTTTCTGACATGGACCGTTGACTTAAGCGGTGGAGATGCGTTCTCACATCGGCTTCTAAGCGGATCCAAGCTGATCCGCTAGAAGAACCACGGGCTCTGCATTTCACCGACCATAAAGCAGTAATAATGAAGTCGAAACCCAACCCGGAACTCAGCACTACCTATGAGCAATCAAAAAAAATCAGCACCATCAGCACTACCTATGAACAATAAAATCAGAATCATCAGCACCACCAGAGCTTCGCCCCAATCAACATCATTCACCACGTGGAGATGCGGTTTTTTTTTTTTTACTTTTGATCTCAAATACTGTGTTCTAGAGAGTTGTAGTGGCAAGAGCCGCGGCCGTCCCGTGCATATTTTCGATACCGTGGCGCTGCTGTGCTGAGCCTTAGGAACGCGCCCCGTCAACCTCGTCGTCGGCGCTGATCGACGCGTACTACTGAGGTTCGACTGGAGCTTTTCGCGACGCGGAACAATTGCCAATGTCAAAAATTGTAGTTCTGCCTTTGGACGAATGCCTCTAGAGTGTGTGCTATCCGCTACTTTCAATATTCGCGTGTTTTTGAGGAAGATTATTTGATTAATATCGACTCGCCCCCCCTGCCCCCCCCCTCTTTCCAGTACTGACAGATTGTTCAGCAACGCTGATCTCTTGGGCTGCACGTTAATAGCTGCGAAAGAAACCACGCGATATTGCTGATATAACGAGAAAAAAACAGACAAATAAATCTCAATAAATCTCGCACTTTTTCAATGGTGAGCGGAACAATAAACTGGTGTACTGTGTTTTGTCATCGTATTGCTGATGCGGGGACCAGCGTTGTGTCAGGTGCAAGGCCGAGCGCGTTTGAGAACGGCCAAGGTGCCACTGCAACTGGCGAACATACAGCGAATTGTCTTTTGTGGAAGGCTGTCTATGAAGAACAAATACCTCCATTGGGAGTACATGAAGCATTAAAATGCAATATGAACACAAACTTCAACAATCCCTAATATGAAAAAACAATTATTCTCAACATACTGGTTTATGACCACTCAAAAGTGGTAATACACATCATCGACATACACAGCAAGCACATGACAGATACCCAGCAACATACTACGCAAAAGGACTAAAAAATACTCAAAATAAATTGCGGCATAGAGTCCTAACCTCTTCGCCATTCACGATGTGCACATAGTCCCGAAGGATGAGGCGCGGTTCAAAATATCTCTCGCACACTGCTGATGTCTCGGCGAGGCGTTTATTTTATCGTTTAAGATTTTGTTCCCACTGTAGTGCTGCGCGACTCCTCCTTGGCGCACGAAACAGCGACGGCTTACGATCGCTGGTGCTCCGGCTGCCCTTGTTGTCCGGGTGCCCGACTTGCATCCCGGCGCGAAGCAGTGTTGTGTCCGTATTTTCCTTGCAATCATGACCGAGACGGCAACGGAACGGTGAAGACTCGCCACCGCTACACCACAAAGAAAAGTGCTACGGTGCTACGTTCGGGAGAAGCGTACCGCCTCAGCCTCGCCTTCTTCTTCGCTGATCGCATATGTGCCACCAATAGGCCTCCTGCCGTTGCCCAGGGGGTGCTGCGAAAAGGGACTTGTTAGGCCTTGTTTTGGGTAGTACAAACTTGAGCGTCTCAAACCGTCAGGCATGCAGAAGTGTGCCTGCTCTGCTGCGGAGCGCGAGATCACGATGAAAAATGAGTAAAGAAACAACAAAAATCCGAACGCCGACAAAGCTAAGACGCTAAGAGCGCGAGCCATGAGATGCCGTTTCACGCGTTCGAAAGTAGACATGACAAAGAAAAAGAAAATTAAAGCCTCGCGACACAGGTGTTTCAACGTCACCGCCGAGTGATAATGGACGCGTACCCTAGCGGTGGTGTCATGAATTTGGCACTTTGATTGTCTCCGGCGTTGAGTCTGGCCGATATTTACGTCCAAAGGTGTTTTTCGTTCTTCAGCACCAGGCAGAGTTAAAAAAGCTCGACCAACGTGCCATAAGTAGCGCGAGGCTCGATCAGGTGATCTTGTACTACTCAAACAGGGCGCTACAGTTTGTTCAAAGCTTCGCGCAGGAGGCTATTCTCCACACTCTAAGAAATAAAGGGTGTATAGGGATACACCCCTTGTCCCATATGTAACACTCTAAAACAGCAATTCGACGTTCAGTCCACAGACGTCGAACCGCCACGATACCAACTTTCAAGAGTGGCTTGATAGTCGACCGATATAACTTATTAAAATAGCTAATGTACGCATTAACGGACATACAGTAAGACAATCAAGATTTTTGGGGCCTGTTGCAATACCTCAGTGTTTTTGTTTGTTTTTTCGTATATGATACGCACAGTAGCTATTTAGTACGTTATATCTGACAGCATCAAGCCGCTCATAAAGTTGGTATCACCAGCTCGACATCAGTGGACTAAACGTCCAAATGTAGTTTTGGTGTGCTACGATATGGGACAAGAGGTGTACTCCTATACACACCCTATTTCTAAATGTGTAGGGCCCGAAACTCCAGCTGCACGTTCTCCCCTCGCGGCCATCTACGTCGACCGTCTTCACGTGGCCCATTGTGAGCGGGCGCTGCTCTTGCCGCCACTACAGCCACCAGAACACTGGAATCTCAATTGTGCCGTCTGGTTGGAGGAGACGTAATCGGCATCGCCTACTCGGGCGCACTCCCATATGACGCTGCCTCATCGATTGCGTCGCAGCGTTCTCCGTGTTGCATGTCCTCACCTGAAGAGTACCTTATACCGTGCACCCTCCAAACACCATCAAGAACAGGGGGGCTATGTTGTACGTTTTGGACTCCCAGGAGACTAGGGAGAAGGAAGTGACGTCAACAACGCTCTTTGGATGTTGATTGGTGGAGTCGCTGATGACGGTATCTGCAGATGATGCCGTTCATGCTAGGATACGTTCATTTACACCTACGTCACTTCTTTCTCCCTAGTCTCCTGGGAGTCCAAAACGTGCAACATAGCTCCCCAGGTGTCTCAAACTCATTCGAGTGTGGGGGCCAGTCACCCAACCCGGGAAGGTCGAGAGCAAAAGCACACAATCTGGCGTGAAGAATCAACACATTTTGGGGTGGGACGACGCTTTACAGGCTTACAAGTCTAGAGGTGCAAATTTACGTTAACAGTGTACGAACGACGGCGTGCTTGAGATTACTGACAAAAAAGCGGCTCACATGTCAGCGTTTGCGACACCAAAGTGGCGCAAAACATGTCTGTCGTCTTTGTGCTGGCAGATAGTGCTGAACCGCTGGGCTCAAGGGAACGCTCCGTCGTGTTTCATCTTTCTTTTTGCTTTTGTAACTTTGGAACATGCCTTATTTTCTCCGGAACTTGCGCAATGGGAGTGAAATTTCAAAGGTACTTCGTCTAGTAGAATATAGCGGCTCTACTGGGGACGAGATGTTTTGGTGACGCGCTCTTATGTTCCGATCTGTGACGTCATGACGGGGACAGTTGATCTTTTTTAACAAAAAAGCGGCTGAGCATGCGCGACACAATACAAGCGCCCACATCTAGGCTGAGAGTGACTAGTCATGCGGCCATTATTAGGCTGCTACGGAAAGAAAGTCCGCGCTGTGGGTCGCCTTGTTTATTATATAATGCCAGAAAACTGTTTAACCGAAAATTGCAAATTCTTTTACGGGAAACAGAGCGCATAGTATTTTATATTTTGGTCGTCCACGTTGTGTCCCATGAAGAGAAGGAAGTCAAATGGCTCACAGTGAATAGGGTGTACTAGAATGGGTTCCAGTATTTCTTAACAATACAGGGTGTTTCACCAACCAATGGGGCAAATTTAAACCCGAGGGGCATCTAAAGTAAAATAAAAAAATATTGATTCTTGTAACGATAAATTTATCGAAGGCGGCGAAAGTTAGGTGGGGAGTGTAAACTAATAATCTGGAAGGTATCCAGCAATTACTTTTTAAAAATTTGTCCTAGCTGGAACTTTTTAATCACGGATGCATTGAGAGTCTCTAAATTATGGCACAACTACTGTTCAAATAAAAATAAATCATTACTATTCAGATAAATATGCCGTCATTTCTCTCGAAATATCGTATGTATACAGCTGGTTGAAACCTCCCCCTCATATATTACACTGAGTCCAATAAATAATACCTACTCCAACACCAGTGTTCCAATCTAAGTAAAACCACCGCCGTGCGACATACATGCACTTTTACAAAAGGTCCGCGTGTTCGCCTTCCTGCCGAACACGCGGGCAGTCGAATCACGGCAAACAATAGAAGGATCCTATCAAATGACAAAGCTAAGGGGTCGATTAGGCTAAAAAAAAAACGCGATACGTGGCAACGAAAACGGGGACGGGGGGGGGGGGTGGGGCAATGAACATATGGTTTCACTTGCACATTGTCCCTGCGCAGATGGCAATTTTCGAACCTCATCGTATTCTTAGCTTCGTCATTCGCTCGCATCTTTCTTTTTTTCTTTTTTTACGCCGTGGTTTGCCGTTTTCGTGTCGAGCTCACAGACGTTTCTTCTTTTTGTAGCGTAAGCTACACTGGCCGAGGTTGAGCAGTTAAGGGGATTCAACCGCTCGTCACTCAATGGGCGAATTTCGCTACACAAACCTGAGTTTCAGGAATGCACGATAGTATTCATTCTTTTTGGAGGTTACTTGTGATAACGTAATGAAGGCTGTACAGCCCTTGGATTTTTGTTTTAGAGCGCTGACATTTTTAATAAAATCCAGAAATACGACCGTTTTGACTGTTTTTAGCGCGTTTTGAGGCATTTTAAAAATGCTATTATTTAGAAGACAAACGTGACAAAACGTTTGGCCGTACGTACTAAGGGTGCCTCTAATCTCAATCTTAGGACCATGACGAGAAAGCAAAATATTCTTGTATTTGCGTATTTGTGTAAATAAAATCACCCTGTTAATTTTATTTCCAACTTGTTAAACAAGATGGCGACACTAGTACTTAATGCCTGAAACCGGAGATTTTCTTGCTGTTGTTGTTGTTGTTTTTTCTCGAGCTCGAATTCGACCGCGATGTCTCGTTGCTCGTGGATCGGTAGCACGTGTAGCGAAAGGCTCACGCTGTAAAGCTCGTGGATTCAGTCCACCGCTTCTGCCCGTTTCAATCTGGATGACCATCGTACTGGCCTGCTGTCATGTATACTATTGCGTGATGCACGTTAAAGACGTCAGACATGCAGCGGCATACTGCACTGTCTTGAGAGCCCCTAGAGCTGACTAACTTCCCGCTGTATAAACATAGACACAACAGAATTACAATTGTTGACTCCAGCTGGTCGGCACTTTTGAACGTTGCAAAAGTGTAACTAGTCATCAGCAGACTCCTAGCGAAAGACCTGATAAGGCTCTGAAGCCGATACTTTGCTGATTCAATTTTTGTGGTGTGCCATGTTAGCGCGCGTGGTCAGACGCTTGCATACG
>JAZHYW010021984.1:0-18282 GCA_037355805.1 Ixodes ricinus
GAAATGGAGTTTATGCAGAATTGGCTTTGATCTGGAAGACATGTTGTTCCTGTAGAATGGCTAAACTTGTCATTCTGCGCCCGAAACATTTAGGACAGGTTATTCCGAGAAAGGTTTTCTGGCCTTGTCATCGCACGTTATGGCGACCAGAATGGCCATCTAGATTGTGTGATTTAGGAGAGTGCGACTCCTTTCTTTTGGGTGTTTGTGAAATCTCGTGTCTGTACCAAAAAGATAAATCTAGTTTTAAGGGTAAAACGCCCAAAAGAAGAGGACATAGCGGAAGATATTGAGAGGAGATGGCCGCCGTATCCTGTTGGTATATCTTCTACTTTGTCCTCGTTTTTGGTGTTTAAACTGGAACATGCATCCCACCTAGCTAGCTCAATTTTCCCTTTTAATTCACAGACGATTCCTGATTTGAAGGCGGAGAATCGACGTGCCATCGGCGATATTTAGCCTGAGGTGTGCGGAGATCTTAATGCGAATTTCGCCAAAAGAAAAGAAGTCTGAGGTGCAGAGCCGTGGGGGACGTTTGTCGGATATTTTGTTCCCCATTTATTCGTTCTTTATGTACACAATACCAAACCTGCAATGCACGAATTATACTGTCCATGTAAACAATAATGCTGTGGTGAAACGTTCATTTAAACCATATGTAAAGTAAATTTTTTTAACTTAGAAATATTATTCGCTAAAGCTGAACGGACGTGTCCTCATTTGAGGACAACATGCATTGCAGCGGTAAGATAATCGCATCCTTGGTGCAAAGCAGTAATTTTACAATTAAAAATGATTCGGGTAATCTGGCTAGAAGACCTGCTTTATTCGTGTATTACAATACCAAACAAAATCCTGCGGCACTGGAAAATAAACGTAAAGATATCAAAATGAATAAAACCTTTCAAAGGACTAGCGACAAAGTGGAACGTCGCAACGGCCACAGGTGTAGCGTGTCTTGCTGCGGCACCTGTTGCTGCCACAGCGCTGTGCTTGAGGTCAGCTGGACTGCTGACGTCAAAGCCGCCTTCAGAGTCACCAGCCATGTCAAAAATTGCTTAAAATTTTCCTTTGTGAGAGAAAACCTCTGTCAATACTTGTTTTCATTCTGCCGAAGCGAATGTAGAGCGGCACGAGACTTGCAAGCGAACGAAGTCAAAGTGTTTTCCGGCCAAAATTCGGAAGCGCGCGATGCCAATTGACAGTTTTGCTGCATGGTATCGTCATTTGAGGACATACGTAGTGAGCATCAACAAAACGAAAGGAGAGAAATAATTTAATATTTTGTGTGCTAATAACTCATTTATGACCAGAACAATCTGAAAAAAAGAAAAATTTGTTTCAATGTTAGGGTAAAAATTTTCCATAAAAATTAACCCTTTTTGAAAACTTCGCCCCAACGCATGTCCGCCATTGCTTGATGACATACTCTGGGCATGTAATGGACACGTAGGCTGCGTCAACCTTCGGCCTGAACTGGGCTCAGCCTGTATCGAGAGCGAGTGTGACGTCAGCGTTCGGCTAGGACTCGGACCCAATCACGGGCCTCGTAAGCAGGCAATGGTGACCGCCAATGTTGCTCAATGAATTTTTGCAAAGGGTACATTATTGACTTTTACGAACAGCTGAATGGCGTTGCTATGAGTGGAGGCGAAGTAGTATCATCTTTTTAAGAAACACTCGGCCCCAGGAACAAGAGAACCTTTTCCAGCTCACTCACTGGGTTTGACGCTAGCCTCTCAACGGCGTCCCTGCTAGCCCTAACCGATCGTACTGTTGATTTCGATAGGTGCAGCCTGCGTATATAGGCGCAATTTCAGACACCGCTGGTGGCTAGATTTTCGCATTTTCCTCCGTGTGTTTTTTTTTTGTTGTTGCGTCTTATGGGGTATGTTTTTTCTATGCACAAAATATATGTTAAAGACAAATTAAAAAAAGCGGAACTGTCGACATTTTACAACATGGATGTAAAATACGCCAACACCAACACTCATAGCGCTGCGCTTTTCGCACCTCGCCTCCCGAACGTGTCACACAAGCAGGGATTCACACACGAGACAATGGCACATTTAAAGAGTTGTCTCCAAGAACAGATTTTGTGAGACGGCTCCTGTTGCAGCTCAACAAAACCGGAACTTCTGCTAGGCAATCCTGTGTCGCAACTTCCCCTTGTTTCACCATCTGGCTTCATTTATACAACACACCTTCTGTTCCATTCTAGCTCTTCTCCTGAGTTCATCCTAAGAACGTAGGACCTAGGCCTATTAGTGGGTCGTAGGAATGTGGCTGCTGCTTTGCAGCTCTTCACCTACACCTTGTCCCCTGACTGTAATCGTAGGAGCCCTCTAGCCGCGTGTCTGCGATTAAAGTTACGTTTTTGCTTGTCTCCGGCGGCAAGGTCTTTCTGGCCATTGAGCTTCGGGTTCACAATCCTTATTTTTAACTTGCCAGGGTGCAGAGTGTCACGATCTTTCTAGAACGTGGACGAAGGGGGCCGAAGCACCCGCCGAGAAGAGACGCCTTGCAGCCTGGTTGTGAGGGTGGACGATGACTGACCGGGGCAGCGTGAGCTCCCCGGCGTTTATTTGTGCGGTGACCAATGTTGCCCGCCGAGCCTGTTGGCCATCGACGGGCGGACGGGAGAGGGCGCTACGTGCTTGTCACATCCTCCCCCCAGTTTTTTTTTCTAAAAACAATATAAATAAACAAACAACACACACGGCCAACACCAACTCGGCGTCTGGTCGTGCCAAGTCCTGGCCGGTCGACGGCGATGGTTACCCCGGCGATTAACGGTCAGGTGGCCCTCGCTGCCGCGTACTCCGCCGGGTAACTGGTGTCGACGGGCCGGGTGTGGCAACGCCGGGCGCTGCCTGTACCGGTCGCGCTCCACCCGGTGGAGCCGCGGGACCGGATTTGTGAGTGGCACCGGTCCCACTGGTGCCACAGGACTGGCGACTCTTGTCGCCTCCGTGGTGGGTGGCGCTCCACTGGCCTAGACAGGTGCTGTCATTGGTTCCCCTGCTGGCTGCTCTCCCGAAGTGACGGCCGAGGGTACAAGCCCGGTCCCGAGGCGAGGCCTGACATGGTCGGCGTGCCGGTGCCAGGTGGTCCCGTCGGGCATGCGGACGAGTAGCGACGAGGCGCTCGCTGGCGATACCACATGTCCGGTAGACCAGGGTGGGCCAGGACGGACGTTCCTGGCGTAGACCGACGCTCCCGGCTCCGGCAAAGGCCCGGGACGGCACCCTCGGTCAGCAGCCAGCTTCTGCTTCAGCTGCTTCAGGAGCGCCGTGGACCGGAGGTCTGGATGCAAGACGTCCAAGGGTGTCTTGACCATCCGGCCCAGCAGAAGCTCGCAGGGGGCACGGCCATTGACCTCGTGGGGTGTGGTCCCATGCTATGTACCTGTGGGGGGCTGAGGACCAGTCAAGCTGCTTGTACAGCTTTTTTCCTCAGCTTCCACCATACTTGTATGGTAAATAAAGTCATTATTTAACAGTATCCGGGCCACCTGCATCCGGAAATCCCCAGGCTGGCTCTTCTTCAGCTTGTCCTTGATGGTCTGTACCACCCGCTCGGCTGCACCATTATAAGCGGGGTGGTACGGCGGAACCAGCATCCGGCGGATCCCATTTCTCTGCAGCCAGTCCAGGTACTCGGCGCTGGCGAAGGCGGGACCATTATCGGACACAATAATGTCCGGCAATCCCTGCGCCGCGAATACTTGCCGCAGCGCCGCAATGGTCGCGCTTCCCGACGGAGTGGTGACTGGCAGTGCCTCCACCCACTTCGAGAAGGCGTCCACTACCACCAGGAAGTAGTGGCCCTTGAAGGGTCCCGCAAAGTCTACGTGCAAGCGGGACCAGGGCTTCTGTGGGAACGGTCAGGGGGTGATCTCCACGTGACGCGAGGCTCGCTGGTTCTCCTGGCAGACCTGGCGGCCATGCACCTGGTGAGCGATGTCCTGGTCCAGGCCAGGCCACCACACGTGCGACCGTGCCACCATCTTGGTCTTTTCGATGCCAGGATGCCCCGCGTGCAGCAACTGCAGGACCTTGGCCCGGAGACTTTGTGGAATCACCACCCTGGAACCCCACAGCAGGCGACCCTGCTCCAAGCTCAGCTCGGCGGCCTTGTGGCTGTAGGCCTGGCGACGCAGCTCCTCCCTCGGGATACCGCCTTGACCACCTGCGACAGGACCGGGTCCCGGCTGGTCGCCTGCGCCACCGCAGTCTTGGTGAGCACCCCCGGGTAGGCCCGCTCCAGCAGGAAAACGTCGGCTGGCTCTGGAACGGCAGCAGGCACCTCCGGCAGGGGCAGGCGGCTCAGGGCGTCGGCAGGTCCCAGGTCCTTTCCTGGGCGGTAGACCAGCTTGTAACTGTAGGCCGCCAGCGTCAAGGCCCAGCGTACCACACGAGGCGAGGCTTGCACTGGAACCGCCTTGTCAGGTCCCAACAGCCCCAACAGCGGCTTGTGGTCCGTGACTGCCTCGAACTGCCGGCCCCACAGGTACTGGTGGAAGCGCTCGACCCCGAACACGAGCGCCAGGCCTTCTTTGTCGAGCTGGCTGTAGCGTTGCTCCGCCGTATGAAGCCGACGAGAAGCAAACGCCACAGGGCGTTCCTGACCATCCTGACCCCGGTGCGACAGGACGGCTCCTACCCCGTACGGCGACGCATCCACGGTGAGGACTACAGGCTTGGCCGGGTCGAAATGCACCAAAACAGGAGCCTTAACGACCAACTCCTTGCTGTGCTGGAAGGCCAAGTCCTGCTCCTTCTTCCAGGCCCAGTGCTGACCATCTCGAAGCAGTCGATGCAGCGGCTCCAGATGCGTCGACAGGTTGGGCAGGAACCTCCTGTAGAAGTTGATGAGGCCGAGGTAGCTCTGAAGCTCCTTCTTGCTCTTGGGCTTCTGCGCCTTGAGCACGGCCTCAATCTTGCGGGGAGCCGGGGCCAGGCCAGCCTGGGAGATGTGTCCAAGGTACTCCACGCTGGGAGTCAAGAAGACGCACTTGTCCAGCCTCAGCTTGAGACCGGCGTCCTGCAGTCGTGCCAGGACTTTGCGCAGGTTCTGCAGGTGGTTCCCGTCGTCGGTACCGGTCACCAGGATGTCGTCCAAGTACACCGCCACGTGCCTCATGCCCCTGAAGAGGCTGTCCATCTCCCTCTGGATGGCTGGGGCTGAGGCCACGCCGAACGGTAGGATCGTGTACTGGAAGAGTCCCATGGTAGTCGAAATGGTGACATACTTCCGGGCGGCATCCTGGAGCACCAGCTGCTGGTAGGCATCTCGAAGGTCGAGCTTGGAGAACTTCTGTCCCCCGGACAGAGCCGACCAGAGATCTTCGATCCGAGGCAGCGGGTACTTCTCGACGGTAGCGACGGGGTTGATGGTGACCTTGAAGTCTCCGCAGATCCTGACGCGGCCGTCTCGCTTGAGGACTGGGACAATCGGTGCGGCCCCTTCCGAGGTCTTGACGGGCACCAGGATGCCCTCTCGCTGAAGCCGTTGCAGCTCCTGGGTAACCCCGTCCTTCAGGGCGAACGGCAGCGGACGCGGCTTGAAGAAACGAGGCCGGGTTCCCTCGGGTACGTGAATGCCGACCGTCGTGCCGGCGAAGGTGCCCACCCCTGGCTGGAACAGGGACTGGAAGTCGGTCAGGAGGCTCGGGACGTCTTTCACCACGTGCAGCGCAGCTTCCTGGTACTCCGGCAGTCGAACACCCAGCGAGTGAATCCAGTTGCGGCCCAGCAGCGTCGGCGACGACCCCTTGGTTAAATAAAGGGGAAGGATTGCCTCCCTGTCGCCAAAGCGAACGCTGACTTGAGCCCGACCCTGGACCTGGGAAAGCTGCCCGGAGTAGCTGCGCAGCATGGCGTTGGACGCCTCGATGGACACGCCGGGGAAGGTCCGCTTGAGCAGGTTCCCGGCCATGACCGACACGCTGGCCCCTGTGTCCAGCTTCATGGTGAGGGGGTGCCCACAGATTTCAACAGACACCAAGTAAGGTGGCACCGATGAGGTAATTTTATTTGTATGCCACACGTCGAGAATCTGGGACCCCTCGGCCACGACGTGGACCCTGGCTGAAGAGGGACCCGGGCCTGGCGCCGCTCATCCCCGCCGCGTTTTCTTGTGACGGCCACCCTGGCCGCGGGCTTGGCTGGAACCCGGGCTTGAACCAGGCTGCTGCTGGCCGCCGCTCGTCCTCCCCCTCGGCAGACACGTGCGAGGTGCCCAGTTCTCCCGCACGTGAAGCACTGTGCTTGCACGAACTGGCACTGTGAGAGGGAGTGGGCAGCACCGCAGCGGCTGCAGGCACCGATGAGGCAACTTTCAACAAAGATTGTTTTCCGCAGTCGACGGCCCAATAAGAGTGCGGCTGTACTTTTACCCAGGGTCGCGGAATATCTCTGTAACCCCCTCTCCCCCCCCCCAACAAAAAAAAAGATAAAAATAAAAGGAGGTAAGGGCCATTGAACTTCTTAAGTATGCTTTTTACAGTTATGACCATCCGCTCTACTTCCCCGTTAGGCTGTGAATATCTCGAGATCGACATGACATGCTGGAACCCATAGTCTCGTGAAAACACTGAAATTTTGAAGATACAAATTGAGTTTCATTCTTTGAGAGCATCACCTCGGGAATGCCATGCCGCGAAAAAAATACTTTTTAAGTGGTTGACAACATTTCCACTAGATACTCCCGTAAGGCGGAAGATCTCTGGGTGTCGGGACAGATAATAAAGAACAATCAGGAAGTTTGTTTCATCGATCTGGCCGACATCTATACGCCAAACTTCTGCCAAGGCAGTTTGTGCGTTTCTCTCAGAATCATAGGTTACGCACGATGTTCGAGTTACTTAGCATACTCTCGACAGTCTCTCACCAAACTGGAGAGATCAGGAACTTAATCTTACGTTAATATTTTCAGTAGTGGTACCGATTTCCTTTTATTTTGCGGTAACGTAGGTTGGTAACGCGTTCATGTTATTTGCTATCAACGAGTAACATATTTTGCTACTTTTTGGTTAACGCCTAGAACACTAGTCTACGCCAGTCTCTCACAAGTCACAACCTTTCAGCTTATATGCGGAGCGTAAGTTCGTCTGCTTTTTGCAGGGGTTGTGATGACGTCAGAACGCCGAGCTCTGATTGGCTCTGATTGAAGGATAGTGGGTAGACCTCAAGGCAGATTGCCTTTGATGACTGTCACTGTCCTTCAATCAAAGCCGATCAGAGCTTGTCATTCGAACGTCACAACAACCCCTGCAAAAGAAGCGGACGAAGCTGCGCTCCGCACAGAATTACTCTTCGGAACTAAAATGCGCAACCGTAGAAACACCGCACAATTTTAGCGCTCTGAGTTCGCGGTGTACCCAAAGTGTTTGTAATAATGCCCTATGTCGTTTAAAATTGGGCTCTACTTTCTCCTGTTCTGCGGGTTTTAAGCTCGTCAGCCCATATGTGTCTTTACTGTTATATACTACTATATCTACTGCTCTCACTGCCTCAGCTTTTCGCGCAGGTACTTAGCAATGCTCTGCACGTTCCTCAAAAAGAGGAACGAACGCTTGTTCCTCGGTCCTTTTGATTTTTGAAACGCGTTCCGGTTGCAAGTTCCATCTGTGAGAAAGGAACTCGTTCCCGTTACCGTTTAAAAAATGGAACGTACAGTTACAAATATGTTGCTTTTGTATTGTGCTAATTACCCTTATTAGCTAGTTCAAACGAAGGTTTCTTTTGTATATCCTTTGAAATTGCAACATACGAATGTGAATGCTGTGATGGAAGTCCACAGGGAGAAGGAAACGACAGAAAGCAAGGTTTCATTTGTTGATATGTTCCTGTTTAAAATTTTCTGCGTTTTCCCATACTCCTGTTTCTGGTCGGTGATTATTCAGACGAGCCAAATGTACTGTGGGCTGGGAAGGAAGAACGGGGTTACTTTTATTACTCTTTAACAAAAGGTTACCCCACATTGTACCAGCGTTTTGCAACAACCTCACACGTTTCAAATGAAGTCCACTGTCTGAACTCAAGAACAGTTACTTCGCGATGTTGCCGTCCGCAAGACGAGCAAGTGGAGAAGAGAGTGGGGCTTTTGGGAGCTCAGTCTTGAAAACTACCAGTCGTTCTTCGTGAAGGTCGGATTCGTTGTTCAGCTTGAAGGTGGGGGAGAGGGTTAGAGAGAATAAAGGTTAATTTTGCGTATCTTTTAGTTGAACAGTGTTCGAGCTACAAGGGTGCGTTCGATGTCTGGTAACCTACATTTGTTGTAGCTGTAGGTCTCTTTGTAGAGGTTCAGCGATGGCTGTAGTAGGCCTAAGAATTCTGGGTGGATGCAAATTCGTGGAAGCAAAGAAAGTAGCTGAGTTTGAGAGGTCCCGCTTCCTGTGTCTTTTACTCCGACTAAAAGTTTTGTTTACTGTGCCGCTGTCTCGGGCACTGAAAAAGAATCATGGAGTAGTCGGCCGTGCCTCCACGGTGGCCAATATCTCCGATTTCTTTTTGTCATTTAATAAAGAAGAAGAAAAAATAATCTGTGGTCACCAGTTCGCCTGCACCCGACTGTTACCAAGCGAGGAGATCACAAAATAAAACCTAAATAAGTAACTAAAATGTTTAAGAATCCTGCTCGTCGTAAAGTTCTTGTTTTTACACTTTTTAAAGTTTTCCCCTTGGGAATAAAATAAAAAACCTCACTAGATAAAAAAAGAGAGGAACGCCGGTTTCGTTTCATTTCCGTAAAAACGTAACGCGGTCTTGCTCCAGCTCCACCGATACAAGATGGAACGGCAACGTTCCTCCTTTCTTGCTAAAAGGAACACGTTCCGGGTACTCGACTCCATAGAAAGCTGCTCCTTACAACACTGGCACTTACTTGCCTTTGCCTGTTTAACAGGGCATACCCTCATAAATCCACCCAGCTTTTGTCGTCACGCTGAAAGCTGAGTCTGTACCGATAGCGTGTGACAAATTTGCTGCCAAAATGATAACGTTTCTAGGATAACGCTTTTTAAATAAATACATCAATTATAAAATAACTTGTTTGAATCTTTATTAATCGAAACTCAATGTAGCTGCCCACGTACCCTCGCGGACAATGTGATCTGAAACACAAGTTCTGTTTTCCCCCTCAACTGTGGAAATAGAGCTCGTGGAGAACTCGTGGTCCCACACGAGCTCTATTCTTTCTCAGTTTGTCAAATATCCCTAAGCATGGGACCTCAACTTCCCATTCATTCTCAGTTCGCATCCCAGCTCTTAAAACTAGCAGGTACGCCAAAGAAGTATGAATGACTGTGTGGCCTTATATTGGCCGCGATAGCACGTCGTTAGGAACATTTTCTTACATCTGGCAGTGCCATTGTGGCTGACCTTTTATTACGGCAGAGCAACATTTGGAGAAATGCGCATTGGAGCGTTGCATCATAGACCCAGTCAATTTGCTGATTGTTGTGGCGGTCCCACAGGAAACCCAGCCACCCGAGGTGCTGCACTACACCCTGCGCTACAACACGAGTCGGCTGCACCTTCTCGCCGACAGCGACGACCGCCAGGGCTACTACCCGCTTCGGCGGGACTATGTGCTTCCTCCGGTGTGCCGCCTGGGCGACAGTCACCTGCGCCTGGTAGCCGCGTCCCTGGGGCGTCCCGCACCGAACCACGTGTGGAAGACCCGCTCCTTCAGACACATACCCGCGGAAAAGAGGGCGGTCGTCCGCCGCGACTACGCCGCCCTCGCCTTCGAGCTCGGTCTGGTCCTTCTATTCGTTAACTTTGCCAACGACGTGGTGGCAGACAAGAAGAGCGGCCAGCGCGAGTACCGCAAGCTCACGGGTCAGTCTCCTGTCACGTACTGGATCGGTGTGATGCTCCGACCCCTGGGTCCGCTCCTGGCGGCCAGCTTCGCGACTTCGTACGTTCTGACCAGTGTCACTGACCGCTACGACCAGAGCTACCTCCACTACACGAACCCATCAGTGCTGCTGACTGTCCTCTACGTGTACACGGTGCACATGACTAGCTTCATGATGTTGCTGACGTCCTTCTTCTCGTCCGAGACGTACGTCGGCGCGGCTACATGCATCTGGCTTCTTGTGTCCCTCATGCCGCACATCTTCTTGCTCAAGATGACCTTCGCCCTGCGGCTTCTCTTCTGCTTGCTTCCCAATACTGCGCTGCAGATGGCCATGGACGTGCTGCTTACCTTCGAGAGAGATGGTACGTTCGGCTATACTTTTTTTACCGAAAGATTTTATTTGGGCTACGGGAAGCGGTGATGTGTATCCGCCCTCTAGTTAACTTTCGTGTCAGATACGGGATGGACACAAGGATAGTGTTTATTCTATTATCTTCTTTTTTCTGTCAACGGTAACCAACTTATTTATTTTAAGTTATGCTGCGGCAGTGGTATAATCGGACGCACTTCCGATTTATGGTTGGGGCAAGAACGGTAGGCTATCAAGGCATTGCTATGTTGTTTTGGTAGAAACCAGAAGAAACCTGCCTTTTCGGTCAAAATTCCGCAGAGTTGTGCAGAATGTCGTTATCCAGAAAGAGCTGCGAAAGGCGTCAGGTTCAGTTTTCACGTGTTTCTTACCAGCCCAATCTGTCGGAAAACTTGAAAAAAAAATCAGAACAATCTTGTGTGGGGTACCACGTGCCTCCTACCTCTTTCCACTTCATCAGAGCGAACGATGGAGAGGAGGTCGCTTTCTTTCCAGCGTTCGCTCTGCTAAAGTGGAAGTGGGAGGAGCTTCCCCTGAACTGTTATCCTGTCACCGGCTACACGTTTTCCAGACCGGGGGCGGATTTCAGGAAGGCTTCATTGAGACCCCCATGACTTCATTTAGACCCTAAGAGAAATATTTTGTATGAATAAAAGAGCATGAATAAACTTTATTTTATATACTAACATTTTACGTTTCACCTTTGTAACGTTCCGAAGAAGTGTCAAAACGAATCTATCGCCATCTTAATCCACGATGTTCTTCTTTTTCTTTTATTCGGCCACCCTAGATATTTCTCGCTGCTTCGTCTTCTTTCTTTTCTTTTGGTCTTCTTCAAGTTGGGAACTGGGTTGTTCTTAAACAGTTCCCTGCCGAGGCGCGGGTGCCCCAATTTTAAAAGATGAACGAATGCGTAAAAACGGCCAAACCATACCCCACCTCGAGACGATGCTACTCGGTATGCGTTGATTTCTGATGATTTGGCATGATAGACGCGGATGATATTATTACCATCAGCGTATTCGCACCTACAGCCTTGCGCCTCTTGCTCGAGTGGTAGCTTTAGCACACCACCCCGTTTCCCATGTGCTGCGATTCTTTCAAAACTTTACTGATTTAGTGGTTTTTAAAGACGCCTGGCAAGTTTCTAATTTAGACAACGTGTTTATTTTTACTTAAATTAGTATACAAATTTTAGTTAATCATTGAACGTATAGTGATGATTAGCCCCATATATTGTGTCCCCCCTAGTCGTATAACTTACATGATTATACTGCATTGGTGTAGCCGTAATGGATTTTTCAGAAACGATACGAAAAACCAAAAAAGGCGCCCTGTATACATTATATAACTGGAAGACATTTAATCTTGTAGAATAGGGGTGGCCATAACTCCCCCCCCCCCCGCCCCTTTCCGCGTTTCCCCGGGAAAGAAAGAAAGGATTTCAGAATAAAAAACGACTTGCGGTTTGGCAGCCTTGTGCCCCCATACATACAGTTGAACAGCTGTTCCCTCGTCTGTTTGCAGAGATCCTGTTTCTTTCACTGTTCGAGAAAGTTTGTCTGACCCTAGGGGAAAGGCATCAACGACAGGGAAATAATAATTGGGGCTGTGTGGGTATTTATACCGCGCGTAGTTGGTCAGCCATTTCAAAGTTGCGACGAGTCACTCACCGTAGATTAGCAACTTAGCCAGTGCAGTAGAACCGCTAGCCTGGGGTCTTTAACGTGCACCACGCAATAGTGATACACGACCGCACGCCGGCACTATGCTCATCAAGATCGAAACGGGCAGGCATGGCGATTGAACCAAGGATCCCTGGGTCCTGCAGCGCGAGCTTTCGCTCCACTTGCTCCGAGCTGGTGTGCGCTAGCCCACTCGGCCACCAATCCCCCTCAAGAACCGGGAATGTCAAACCATGCATGCGCTTTGGCTTGGGGTCGAGGAAATGTTCTGTCTCGTGGCCTTTGTCACTCGCCGGTGATACTTGCGCCCTTTAGACAATGGATATTCCCCCATATCGTTTCCTGTTGAACGTCGCGGAAGCCCGGGTTGACCTCATTCACAGCTTCCACTAGTCACAGATGTGATGTTCAAGTTTACAAAGGAACGGGGGCATTCTCATTGTTATTTTTACCGGCCTACAGTTGTGACCCGAAAGCTGCTTTTTTATGCTTTGGGGGAGGGGGCGGGTGGATAACTAGGTAGCGGTTAGTGAAGGCTCATCTAGAACGCTTGCATGGAAGGGCAAAATGTTTGCTGTACCAAGGTCGCACTTCGATTGGAAAATGGGACATGTGTACGCGGAAAAGGAAAACGTGTTAAATGAGCGCCAGCAGTCATTGCGAGGAGGAGCCAGAGTACCGTAATCATTTCTTCAGCTGACTCTACGGAATTCTACCTACTCTGTCGAGAAACAAAGCTAATTGTTGCCTACGTCTAACCACCCTTGCCGAAGTTGCGACGAGGTTCTGCTGCCGTCGTCGCAGTGATGTCTAACAAGAAACGCTACAAAGATAAACATCCGACATTCCTTCCTGAGCGGGAGGAATATTTCGATTTCACAGAGAAAAGCGGTAATCCCCTCTGCCTCATCTGTAATGCCGCAATTTTGCACCATAAGGCAAGCAATGTTTGACGGCATTATGAGACCAATCACATAACCTTTTTTCTGGGCTATCTAGCTTCATCTGAGTTAAGAAAATCCAAACTGGCCCAGCTCAAATCGCGACTTCAGAATTAGCAGTCCTTGATGAAGGCCTTCAACAAAGAATCTGACGAAGCAAGCTTTGCAATCGACTGGAACATTGCTCGTACCAAGCGAGGTTACTCGGAAGGATTATTTGTGAAGACCAACATTTCCGACGTCGTGGCACTGGTGGATCCAAACAACAAGAATCTTCAAAGATTGGTCAACCAAGTTCCAGTTTCACGACATTCGGTCAAAAGGCGCATTAAACAGCTAAGCGCCGACGTCGTTGACAAGCTTCAGGAGGGCCTAAACAGCTGTAAAGCATTCAGCTTAGTCCTTGATGAATCTACAGATATAAAAGACGATCCACAGCTTGCAATCTTCGTTTGTTATGTTTCCTCCGACGAAAGCGTGAGAGAAGGGCTTCTGCACATGGTTGCCCTAAAGGAAACCATTCGTGGTGTTGACGTTAAGAATGCATTGTTATCAACGTTGAGGAGGTTCGACGTACCCCTGCAGAAACTTGACGCAATTGCCATTGATGGTGCGCCTGCTATGGTCGGTAAGAATGTGGGCTTGGTAGGTCTTCTGCGGAGCGACCCCAGCATTCCAGATTTTCTCCCAATTCATTGCATTGTCCATCGTGAGCACCTGGTGCGAGGCACTTCAGCTACGAAGACGTTATAAGCTCCGTCCTTCGAGTCGTCAACTACAAACGATGGAATACAAAAACCCACCGGCAATTCCGCAACTTCCTGGAAGAACTGAAACTTCATAAAGCGCCCAACGACGTGACGTGTCGGTTTATTTTTTTTTGTGCGGTACGTTCGTTTTATTGAGCAACGTGCTATCTAGGTTTTTGGATCTCCTGAAGCCAATTCAAGCTGTTCTGAAGGCGAAACAGAAGCCATGCCAAGGTGTCGACAGGTAGCCATAACAGGCAGAGAAGCAACGATTTGGGACCAAAATCTAGGTCACTGAAACTGCTTCGAGCTGATAAGATCAAGCTTGCTTGACTCAAGATATGCCGGAGCGCTTTTGTGGCGCGCCCAAGGAACTTCGTGAACCGAAGTTTTTGAACCCGAAGAGTGACCGATGAAGCGAAGTCACCCTTTGTCGATCTCGCTTTTTCATTGTGCTTATGTCACGCTAGACACGCGCATAAAAGTTAGGCGCAATGTCTCTTCATTACTAATGCGTGGATCTTGGCGTTCAGGTTAATATTTGAAGTGAATCGCCAGAAAAATTAAATTCATTCCGTCATTAAGCGTCGTAAATGCATGCATTTAAAATCAAGGATTATCTTAGGGTGTTGTGAAAAGGAAACTGAAGCAAAACTCTAATATACAAATCATTGAGTTGCGAAGTTTTAAAAATATTTTCAAGGAACGAGAGTGTAGTCTTTTGGACAGATGACCAATTTAGAAACCTGTGCGGGATTTTCGATAGGCTCGCGTTCCTTCCACCACAGCTTGTGCTCGAAGGACTAACCTACATCAAGAAAAAGTCTACCGGTGACATCGGCGACCTGCAGGACTACTTCGATTGCACGCAGGTCAACAACCCCTTCCGTTATGCTTCTGCTCTTTCTGCGGCGGCACCCAGAGTGAATTCTTCCCTTTGCCTGACTGTGTGCCGACAACGACCGGAGTTTCCCCCGGAACGATGGAATATGTACGACGCCACTCTTCAAGATGAAGACCGGACGAACAACAGCTGCGAAGGATGGAATACCGGGTTCCAGAAGTTTGTCGGCCACGCCCATCCAAGCGTCTGGATGCTGATGGAATGCGCACAGAAAAATCAGGCGTTCGTTGCCACGGCATTGACACAAGCCCGCACAGGTGAACCCCCAGAAAAGCGGGTGCGAAAAGACACTCTGCGCCTGCAGAATCATGTGAAAAATATTTTCGAGGGATTACAGGTACACCCAGATCTACCAAGACTGCTGGATCTAGTGGGGGCTGCATTCGCTTCTAACCAATCGATAAATAAACTTGTTTCTACTCTAAGCAACAAACCATGCGCCTGTCAGATTTAATTCATCATTGCATTTTGTGTGTCGCACGCATGCACCTAAGTTTTCCGCACACGTGTTAAGACCAACATAAAATTTTCTTCTGGTGAGCTTTTGTCCGGGTCTGTGAAAAAGTGGGTGAGCTTTTGTCTGGTGAGCTTCTGTCCGGTGAGCTTTTGTCCAGTGAGCTTTTGTCCGGGATTCGCTGTTTACGATAAGGAAAGAGGGACATTGAAGACAAAGCAGATAAGGCAGGCTTTCGACTTTCAACAAAACGTTTGCTGGCTGTTCGGGCTTTTGACGACGAAATAGAGAGGACGTCCGACTTTGGTGAAAAGCAAAATGGATCTGTTTATTTTCTCCTTTTTGGGGACCGTCCCCAGAGGAGGAACCGTTTCCCGGAAGGGGTCGCTGCCGCTTCTCCCTCGCTATCTCCCCCGCGTCGCTCTTCCTGGGCAACGCGCTGCTCTCGGCTTGCCCTTTTTTTTATTATTATTCGTGCAACAAGCAAACCTTGTTGCACGGATCTCGCCTCGAGCGGACAGGATTGCGTTCGCCTCAAAACGCCGCTCGGCCAACACCACTCGGCCCGCGGCTCGTCAATTCTCCACATGGGGCGGTCACCCCTCCTTGGCGACCGGACACCCGGGCAGTGACAGACGTGGTCCAGGAGCCCACTCGTGTTTGACAGAAGAGCAGTAATAAAAATCTGACCGTACACACATACGATCGGCCTTCTCCAAATAGTTATTTTTTTCCGGTCGCGAACAATAACTAGCAATGTTCTAATTCTGCGACATGTGTTTTTGTCTACCTAATCCGTGGCCCCACAGACATCTCACGAAGCTTGAAGGTTTTCCCGACCCCATTAGAAAAGTTCTTGACAGGCTTTCAGACATTTCAAGGCATTTTAAAGGGCACTTCAGACATTTCAGGAGAGCCTCTGACGGGGCCAACGAACCCACCAGGAAATATCGGTGCCCCCTTCAAACATCTCAGGAATTCCTAAAGTCCCCTTCACACCCTTTAAAAAAATTTTGAAGTCCCCCTCAGAGCGATTTTCAATCGGGTCATCCCCTTTACTGAAATAACCTGAAATTGCTTGACTCTTTTCTTAGATGTGATGAAGACTGCAGAGGCCTTGTATGCCTCTACAAGAATTGATATGTATGAATATTGACATGTTGAAGAGAGAACTTTGAGATCTTCATTAATGTTGTATTAAAGTAAAATTCGTAAGCACTCGATTAGGTGCTGAAACCGAGCGCTGGTTCCCAAGTATGCATCAAGTTTCTAGCCTCAGGACACTAGCCCAGGAGTCTAAAAGCAGCGTAAATCATAATTAAACGTTTTTTCTCAATATGAACGAATAACAGAAAATGTAGACACTCTGATAAAATTACGGAGTAACAAAACTAAACGAAAACTGAGTTTTCATTTAAAAAAAAGGGTTTCATCCCGTGAACTAACGAAAATAGTAATTACTACGCTCGGAAGAGTAGCGGCACCGCGTAGCCTCGAAGCCCGTACCGAAAGGCCCGCGGTGTCGCAAGTTTTTACAGCATGCACAAAATACACACGCACAAAAATACGTAGCGATTTTTATCATTACTAGTACTGCAGTCAGCTTAAAAATGCTAGCTTAGCATCAACTACATCAACGCTTCCCGAATTAAAAAAACAACAACAAAACATCTTGCTTTCTAGGCCGCCAAATTGTTTTTAGCGCCCGTAGGCCAAACCCTCACGAAAGCTCGCCAAGGACACATATTAAAAAGTAGCGAATCATTTGAAATCGTGTAGAATATAATTGCAATTTGGCGGTTTGATATGATGATTAAAAATGACTTGATGATTTCTGTGAAGTCGAACACTCACGAGACACTGACCGATAATGCAACTTGGTAGGGATGATTGGGACGATTATCCAAAGCACTTTCGGGACCCACGGTTGGACGAACAGATCTAGAGCGACTTCAGGACGGTCGGATGCGAATGTGGGCTCTAAATGAGGTAACTGCCACACCTATATGACGAGAAAAGTTCACACGATCGGCAACTCGCCCCGTCCAGCTGACCGAGACGTCGAGACGCTTGGGAAAATTCCAGAGGGCGCCTCCGTCGCAAACCGGAAGTTAGAGGTGGGGTTAGGAGGGTTTTTTGGAGGAGGAGGGAAGAGAATGCGCCACTTTTCCCAGATACAGGGACTTTAGGGGCGGAACCGGACGGGGATGACCGGACCGGGATGAGACTTTCCTCCTTTCGCCATGTTGATCGCACTGCGCAAGCACATGGTCACGTGGTCGCGAGCGGGTGAGTTCTCGCTGCTCACTGATGGCTCTAGAGAGAGAGCTTCACCGGAACCCCGCGCGTCCCCCATCACGTCACAGGGCACGTGACTCAGAAAATGGTAAAGGAGTTGAGAGGTGCCGAAAATCTGAATCTTTGTCAATTTTTTAAGTGAAAACTAGGACATGCAGGCAAAAGCGGTTTTTTGTTCTTTACCTCAGAAAGGTCGACACACCAACTCCCAAATTATTTAGGCAAAGCACTGATATTGTTGCACGGCCCCTTGAAGCTAAAACTAGAAGCTCCGCCTTCAGCGCGAGCTCGCTGGCTTCCGCAGTGCTTTGGTTGCGCTGCCTGCGTTCACACGTGTGTTAGCGAGGGCAGAAAGCTCGTGCAGGAGGCGGAGCTTCTAGTCTCAGCTAAAAGGGTGAACGGAGTCTAGGCAAGGTCATTCTGGCCTCCTTATCTTGTATACTCGGGGTAAGAGTAAACGCGAATCTTCAAGATGAACGGAGAAGCGTTCCTTCCCGTTTATGGACGCGGAAATAAATTTGGGGCTTTATGGTTTTTTGTGCATGAGTATTTTGGGTGATGTCAAACCAAACTTTGATTTTATATGACTAGGAAGTATGGTCTTCGAGGTAAAGAAGTGCGTTCGCGTAAAGTTTTGGAGCGCATGGCCATCTAAACCTGTGCTAAAATTGCAACGCTTCCATTTCCCCGCATCCAACCCAAACTCACTAAACACGAACGGAATTGATCAGAGGTGGCAAGACGGACCCATTAAAAAAGCCAAAAAAGAAAACGCGTTAAGTGAAAAACCCCCCCAAAAAAAGCGCAACACTTTGTTTTTAAAGTTCGTTCTTTTCAGTTGAATTTGGTGGCTACGGCGAATTCCACTCATAATGCGATTGCTCAGTATGTTTCTTTATTGTGAGTCCCCACTCGTAAAGGGGTACCCACGCGAATAATCCTTTTCCGGTAGGGATTGTCGCGACTTCAGTGACAGGCGACTCGGCGGCTTTTTTCTCCTCAACTCAGGCA